>CAUYQV010131335.1:0-18675 GCA_963574575.1 Galagoides demidoff
GACATACTCCTATCTGACAATGTGAATGTTACTTTCTTTGCATTATTACTGTTATTATTGTTTAATATTTCATTGCAGCAATCGTCTGATTTCTTTTCTGAATGTATTTATCTTCATTTGTTCTTTATGAGGTTTTTGTTCTCAGTCCTTATGTTAAACATTGTTATTATATTACATTTAGCCTTTTTAATTCTGTGAAGGCAGAAGTGGAAACCTAATATACACATGTATCAGTAAGAAAAATAAATAACATGTTTCTCAGTGCTTCAAGAAATAATTATGCTTGTGATAATCAGTGGCCTCACAGACTCTCTGACATTTATCAAGTTCTCAGTCAGCCCTTCCATTTTTTTCTTTTTTTTGAGTTACAGTCTCACTCTGTCACCCTGGAGAGAGTGCTGTGACATCATCTTAGCTCGCAGCAACCTCAAACTCTTGGGCTCAAGTGATCTTCTTGCCTCAGCCTCCCAAGTAAATGCCCAGCTAGTTTTTCTGTTTTTAGTAGGAGTAGAGTCTCCTTGCTCAGGCTGGTCTTGAACTCCTGAACTCAAGAGATCCTCCTGCCTCAGCCTCCCAGAGTGCCACGGTGCTCAGCCCTAGCCCTTCATTCACTTAACAAGCATTTATTGAGTGTGGCAGACAGCTCTCAGTGGCACAGTTCTCCCGACCCCGCCCAATTCTGAATTATTTTGTGGATCTGGTGACCGCTCAGTAGGCTAGGTACTACTACTCCTATTTTCTAGATGAAGATAAAACTCAGAGATGTTAGGCAGCTTGCCCAGCAACACACAGCTTTTTGAAGCAGAATTGTATCTGGCTTCATCTTTGTAGCTGACTGCCCTTTACTCAGCAGCCCATAGTCCATTTTGGGATGCCCCAGACACCATTGGGTCTCCAGAGCCCCTGATCACCCAGAATGAGTCTCATCCATTTGTTCACCAAGTGTGTGCCAGGCACTGCACTAGGCATGGTGTGCACAGCCAGTGACCCAGGAGCTTATATAAGTGGGAAGGGGTGGAGGTGGACAGATAGTGAAAAAGCCACCGTTAAATCCACAAGATGATTTCAGAGAGTGACAGATGCCATGTGTAAAATGAAGCAGATGATATACAATGAGTGGGGTGGGGACTTTAGTTAGGGTGATCTGGGAAGATCAGTTTCAGAAACTGTCCCTTCCGTTGAGACCTGAATGTCAAGAAGGAAGTGGCTGTGCTGCCAGGAAGTGAGGATAGCAAGTGCAAAGGTCTGAGGCAGTCATGAGCTTGGCCCAAAGATGGAAGAAGGGTCAGAGCGCCTGGAACTGGTAAGGATAGATGGGGACGAGTGGTGGGTGAGGAGACAAGGAAGTGGTCCCAGGAGCTGCCCCGAAGGCAGCCGGGAAGAGGCAGCTCCCAGCTCGCGCCCCCGCCCACTGGCCTGGGAGAGCAGAGGACAGACCCCCACCGCTGGCCTGGCCCTTCAGAACCCAACTGGGCTCGCGCGCAGTGGTCGCAGCCCCCGCAACAGCTCCGCCTCCACCAGGCAATTTGCTTTTTTTCTTTCTTTTTCATAAGGATGCAATTTTCTGCGTGCTTTAAGGACATTAGAAGGGCGTTTGACTGACGCGCCATGCGAAACGTATTAGCTGGGCTCGCGCGGCGGGCGCTGCGCACCGGCGGCGGGCGGGAGGCGGCCCGGAGGAAGGGTCAGGTGGAGGCGGCAGGCCGGGAGAGCATGTGGAGGGACAGGGACCGGGAGGGAGGAGAAGCTGAGAGGAGAGAGCCAGACAGCGGGTGAGAAACAAAAAAAGGAGAGATGGAAAGTCTAAATTGACTTACAAGTGTGGAGAGGGGCTAAGAGAAAGAAGAAGGAAACAGGAGAGCGAAGGAGGGGCAGAGAGCACTACAACGTGCAGGGCGGGCAGGCGGTGGGAGGAAGGTAGAGGTAAAGAAAGCGAAAGAGAAGGAAACGCGGGAGGGAAAGAAAGAAAGGGAGAAAAGAAAGGGGGAAAGGGCAGAAAAGAGGAAAGTGGAAAAGAGAGGGCAGAAGGGAGAACTACTGAAGGAGAAGATACAGTGGGAGTGAGTCCCCAGACCACAGAGTAACCTTGAGCACAGAGATGAGCGAATTCATTGCCAGGTAGACATTGAAGAAAATGGAAAGCATGGAGAACTTCTTCACAGTTTTACTTTCTTCTCAAACAGGCCAACTTCTCCCTTCCTCAGTGCACTCACACATGCTGTTTTTGGCCTACAGCATCCTTCCCTGTGCTTCCTTCTGTTCAGGATTCCTTCCTGTTCCCTGCTGCTCCCAAATGGCATTTCCCCAGGAGACCAGTTCTGACCGTCTTCACTCTGCGGATGCTCCCTGGCACTTATAGCACTGTGCATAAGCTTGGTCCCTGGCACAGTCTGATGGTCCTGAGGCAGAGCTCCAGTAAGGGACACACACTGTGCGGTCACAGATCTGGATTCAGACCTTCCTGGCTGTTTCACATCAGGCACCCACTGCACCCACTGCAAATGCTCAGAGACCTCCTAGAGCCAAGAGGACTCCTGGCTGTGTTGTTCTTTATTCTTCCCAGGGGTCTCTTCCTCCTGTCAGAATGGTGAATAGATATAGGCAGGGTAGGGTCTGGAGTCATCTAGGCTGGTCCTGGAACCATGCATTGAGCAGCGTGCCATGAGGGAATGTGGTGTGGGAGCTCCAGTGGCACTGTTACCAGGCTTGGACCAAGGCCCTCCCTGAGCAGAGGCAGGGATAGAAAGAAGCCAGCTGGTACTGGGGACCAGCTATGTGTGTTACACCACCTGGGACAGGAATTCCCCAACCCTACCTTCACTATTTCTGGAAAGGAAGCTACCTGTGTTTTCTGTGCCTTAGTTTCTCCCTCTTTATTTATTTACTTGAGAAAGGGTCTTGCTCTTTGGCTAGGCTACAGTGCAGTAGTGTGGTCATAGCAACCTCATACTCTTGGACTAAAGTGACCTTCCTGTAATCTCAGCTATTCCTCCCCAGTATTTCAGATTATAGGCATGTGCCACTGTGCTGGGCTTTCCCTCTTTAAAATAGGAGCTGATAACAATATTTCATGGCCTCCTTTAAATTTCAAGTCCATAGTGAGCAGGATATCCTCCCAAAGGATTTTTGGGTTAAATACAAAGGTATGACTTTGTTTGTGTGATATGCTTGGGGTTCATGGGTGCTGCTGGGATAGAGCACCCCACAAAGCAGCAGGGGTGTACTCCTGTTCTGGGAGAGATATCTGGGGCTGGCTAGTGGCTCCCTTTGAGCCTTTGCTGTTCCTCCCTCATTGTGAGCTGATGAATCCAGCATTGGCAAGGAGACAGACAGGGCTTTAGACCCAGCCTGAAGCGCCCCTCCCTAGAATTCTCTTCTGTGTCTTCATGACCCTACATGGGAGCAGTCTCTGGAGCTTACCAGATAATAGGCTCCTTCTCCTCTCTCCCACCTGCCCTGTACCCGAGCTTCTGGACAGTGATGGGATGAGGTAAGTGCACAACAAAGATCTGTGGACCAGATAAATCAATGCTCTGCCACTTACATACTGGGAGGTCCTGGGCCAAACCCTGAGTCTGGTTACAACATGTGTGTGAAGCTGCCATGCTGCAATAGTTAGCTTGGCCTTCACTCTCACAGTGACTGGAACCCAGATGGGTTCTGGGAGTCTCAGTCCGCAGAGCTGCCATGCTCCTGCTGAAGGGATGTCCATATCTGGAGAAGGAGAAGAGGGGCACAGGAACCAGCACCACAGGGGCTAAAGGGGGAAGTGTAAGCCTGGATGCTCTTCAGAATGCATCATTCATTCACACGTTCATTTCCCAATTCACTTCTTTGATCCTGCAACAAGAAACTATTTATGCTTTACTTTTTGCACCCAGGTTCATAGAAGTACTATCCACAATAGCTGAAGGGCGGAAGCAACTCATACCCATTGGTAGATGAATGGATAAACAAAATGTGGTATACATACACAATGGAATATTATTCAGACTTAAAAAGGAAGCAAATCCTGACACATGCATGCTATAAGTTGAATGAACCTTGAGGACGCTATGCTAAATGAAATATTCTAGTCACAAGAGGACAAATACTATATGATTCTACTTATATGAGGGATCTAGAGTAGTCAGATTCACAGAGACAGAAAGTAGAATGATGGTTTCCAGGATGCAGATAGCCTCAGGCAGACTCAATTCTCCCCATTTTCTCTCCTGTAGTTCTCAGTGATAACTATAAAATGTGCTGCGAATCTAACATTCTGAAATAGAGAAATAGCTCTATTTCAGTCTCCCCAGAAACAGCTGACCTTCAATGCTTTAGCTCAGAGAGTCTCTTTGCTCCAGGGTATAAAACCCAGGGCAGCTGTCCATGGTCCCTGGGCTGTGTGCAAGTGAGGCGTGTGGAGGAGACTCTGCCCAGGCAGCTTTCCTGAGCCTTGGGGAACTGGGCGACAATGGCACCTAAGCTTCAGTTGTCCCTTGCTGCCTATCTGTAATAAATCTGCTTCATGTAACTGTGTGCACATGTGTTGTCTTTCATTAGACTCAGACAAGTCACTAACCAGTGCACAGTGAACCTTGTCTGAGAGGCTGGGGAAGGGGAAATGCAGAACTAGTGTTTAAGGGAGATAATGTTTCCATTTTGCAAGATGAAAAGAGTCCTGTGGATGGATGGTGGTTCGTGATGGTAGCACAACAATGTGACTGTATTTAATACCACAGGACTGCACACATAAAAATGGCTAAAATGGTAAATTTTATGTTATGTGTATTTTACCACAGTTGAAAGCTATTGTGCCTACTTTGCACAGGGTTCTGGGTTTATCCCATCCTCTCAGAGGGCATTCATTCATTTATCTGCTGCTTCGTTTTCTCCACATTGTGGCCTTCTTCACTTCTCAGTACATTCAGTGAACACTGCTGAGCACCTACAGAATCACTTGGTCATGAGCAGGACAGCAAGATCTTGCCCTCAGGAGCCACATCCAGATATGGGGACAGTGAGGAAGAGAAGTAAGTAAGGTACGTAATGTTTCACAAAATGGAAAGGGCTTGGACGAAAATAAAACAGGGAAGCAGATCTTGCAGGAAGCAAGATCTTGCCCTCAGGAGCCGCATCCAGATATGGGAACTGAGGAAGAGAAGTAAGGTATGTAATGTGTCACAAAATGGAAAGGGCTTGGATGAAAATAAAACAGGGAAGCAGGATGGGGTGCAAAATCAAAGAGGCCCCACCAAGAAGGTAACATTGGAGCCAAGGGCAGGGGGTAGCCATAACAAAGGCCTGTAGCAGTGTGGCAAGGGGTCCAAGAGGCACGATCAGGCCTCAGCTTCCCTCCCATGGAGGATCTGATGGAGGTCTGAGGGGTTCTTCTTGTGTTGTCTGAGGGTGTGTTGGGGGCTGAGGCAAGGAGCCATGGGGGAGGACTGCCACAGTCCTGGTGAGAAATGATGGGGGCTGGACCAGGGTGTGGCAGAGGTGAAGGGAGGTTAAAATTTAGGCTGCTCAGTTTGCTGGCTGGTGGAGCTGGAGGGTGTGCTGAGATGGGCCTGAGCTCTGGGTGGGCAGGAAGAACCCCAGGGAGCAGAAGGCCCCATGCTGGCACACCAGTGCAAGTGGTATCCAGCTGCTTGCAAATCCCTGGCTCCCTCCAAGCAGCTGAACTTGGTGTCTTTGATAAGAGGTAGGCAGGGAACAAGGCTGGGGGATTCACAGAAGAGCAGCTCACTCTACCCAGGAGGAAGACAGGGGTCCAGACAGGAGGACCAAGGTGAGCTTCAGAAGAGAGTGTCCTGAGTTACTGGAGAGGAGCAGGGATAGGGTAGGACCTCCATTCAGTATGGACTTCTGGGAATTAGCCCCCAGGTTGTTCTTCCCAGGGAGGCAAGTGCCAGCAAAAAGGAGCTTCCTCTGCCTCCAGTATCAGCTGCCAGGGATGCCTGTCAGGGAGTAAACTCCCCATCACCGGAGGTAAGTGGTCCAGGAGGGGTTGCCAACAGCTCTGACATCTGGCTCTGCCACCTATTACTTGGGCATAATAAGCCTGGACTTAGCATTGCCCTCACAAAAAGCCTTGCCTGCAGGGGTGCCTGGTAGGTATTCCCTTCCATGGCTAAGCACCTGCCCTGCTGGGGTTCTGTATCTATAGGACAAACCCTTGTTCATGGTTGTCTTCACCACACAAGTGCTGTTTGTGATTTTTTTTTTTAAACACAGTCTCTATGAATGACTCATGCATTTAAAATTATTTTCATCTATTTTGTGCTTGTGTATAAATGGGGCTGTGTGTTTCTTTTTTGTAAAGGTGTCTTATTTAGGTTGCTTGTAATATGACCAGGAGGCTCTCCCCTGAGGTCAGGGTATTTATAGCGATGAAGAATGGTCAACAGTGTGGAAGGCAGCTCTGCCCCATGGGATTCTGGCAGTGCCCTTGGCCAGTGATTCCAGCATGCCTCCTCTGTGGAGCTTCAGACCCCAGGGCCTGTATGCCTCTTGCACACAGAAGCATGAGATATATGAGACTATAGGACCAGCCCAGGTGACAGTCACTGCCAGGACCCCAGTCAGATAAGAAATATTGTCAGGTTCTGGTCTAGACAGTAGGTAGACAAAGTGAGTGACCAGGCAGCCCAAATCTTGTCCTCACAGAGCTGACTTCCTGCATTTTTGAGAAGCCTCAAAATGTCAGGGTTGTGCTGAGAGTGCACAGGTAAGTGAGAGACAGCCCTGCCTTCATCAACTCATGTCTGTGGGTAGATGGACATGTGAGTGAACCCTACCTTCCTTCTTGCTCTCCTTGAGGTCCTTGTCCCCTCTCTAACTGTCCCTACCTTCCCTTCTGCCCCACCCCCTAGCCACCCTGGCCTCCTGGCTATCCCTCTAAAACCTGCCTCAGGGCCTTTGCCTGTGTAATTTCCTCTGCCTAGACTCTCCTTCTCCAGTCCTGCCCACAACCAAATCACTCTGGCCTCTCACAGCCCACTGAGATACTTAGACACTATCTTCTTAAAGACCTCTCTTCATGTGTTCACCTTATAGTCCCTAGCCCAGCACCCCCAGCTTGGACCTCGTGCTCCCCCTTCCTGTTCTGGTGTGCTCCACAGCACAATATCTCTTGTTCTTATTTTTACCTTGTTTGTATCTCTCCCATCACAATGAAATCACCTGGCACCTTGATCTCTTTTGTTACTCTAATTTCCTCAGCTGCCTGAACCATAGGAGATGAATGATAAATATTTGTGGAACAAATGGATGGATGTGTTCATCAATTGAGTCATGGGTGAGTCTATCTTACATAGTTCAATTGGGTATGTACCCAGGGATGGAATTGCTGGGTCAGCTTTCCTGAAAATTTCCAAAAAGTTCTCTAAAGCAATGATACCATCTTAAACTCCTGTAAGAATTCTAGTTGTTCTGTATTCTTAACATTAGGTGTGGTTAGTCTCTTTCTTTGTACCTTTTCTGCTGGGTCTGTAGTGCTAGCTCACTGGGATTTTAATTTGCATTAGTGCTTTTCCATGTATTTATTGCCAGATGGTTATCCTCTCCTGTGAATTTTTTTTTTTTTTTTGAAGCAGAGAGAGGAAAGAGGGCAGGGAAGTAGGGGTCTCGGTGTGTGACACACATTTTGCGTGCAAGACCCAAGTATAAGAGGGACTTTATCTAACAAATGCAATCAGTGTAACCTGGTGTCTTGTACCCTCAATGAATCCCCAACAATAAAAAATTTTTTAAAAAAGGAAATTTTTTTGAGACTTTTGTCCATTTTCCTATTGAGTTACCTTTTTTTTTTTCTCATTAAACTGTAGGAGTCTTTACATATTATACCCAAATCCTCTGTCAATGTGTGGGTTGCAATGAGAACATAGTCTTGTGACACTCAGTGCCCACCATACTCCTTCCCCACACAAATGTCTAAACTTGGTATGAGAGTGCAGATTGGTTCTCAGGCACTCTCAGTCCTGAGAAACCCTTGCCTCTGAGTATTAAACCTCAGTTCAAGCCCACTAATTCAGCTGGCACTTCACTGAGGGAATAGTGGTCTGTCCTCAAGGGGAACAGAGACAAGCCTGCACCAGCTAGAGCTTGTCATGGTCTGGACTGGCAGTTTTGGGTATGACCATTTCCTAAGGATGGCTTTAGCTCTGGGTATCTATATTAGATGTAGACACTGTGAAAGATGTGGCCATGCTACATGACCTCAACAGAGAATACTTGCTTCAGCCTCTGGTGCTATGCCCAAAACCCACTCCTACCCCACCCTGGCCAGCCATGTTTTTGGCACTTTGGTGGAATGCCTGCCTGACCCTCTGGTGAACTGCTTCCCTTTTAAGATTCAATTTAGAAGCTACCTCCTCCAGGAAGCCCTCCATGCCCTTCTGAGGATGAAGCCATAGCCTCTTCTGTGTTTGCATTTTCATTGTGTATTCATTTGTTTACCCAGCTAGCTAGGAGACCTGGGAGGGTGGGGCCAGTATATCATTGGATATTCAGGACCTACTGCCCATATGAAGTACACTAACACATGGTAGGCATCAATGCACGTTACTTGAATGCCACAAGGAGTCTGTTGGTACTGTGTTCTCCAGTCAGGAAGGACTCCAGAGTGAAGACTTGATGGCAGAGCTCTGTAGGCATCATGTCATCCCAAGCTTGTCAGCTGAGTTCTGTCGAGTGCCTTTCTGACCTACAGGCCAGCTCTGTCACAGGTTAACCCATGATTCTCTTTAAACCTATTCATTTATTTTTGTGGTCAGTAAATCTCTTCATTATTTAATGATAATAATTGTAATTTTTTCTTCTCATATTTCTGAATTTTCCAATATCTTTTTTAAAAAAACAGACTTTATTTTTTATAGTTTCAAGTTCATAGCAAAACCAAAGGAACATGCAGAGAACTCTCATATACCCCACACCCCCACATGCACAGCCTCCCTGTTATCATCATCCCCCACCGGAGTGGTGCATTTGTTATAATTGATGAATCTGCATTGATACATCTTTATCACCCAAAGTCTGTAGTTGACATTAGGCTTCACTCCTGGTATTGCACATATTGTAGGTTTGGACTAATAGATAATTACATGTATCCACTTTTGTAGTATCATGCAGAGTAGATTCCCTACCCTAAACATCCTCTGTGCTCCACCTATTCAATCCTCTCTCCTCCTACCCCTTGGCAACCACTTCTCTATATTTTTGCCTTTTCCAGAATATCCTACAGTTGGAATCATACCTTATGTAGCCTTTTCAAATGGGTTTCTTTCACTTAGTAATCCACATTTACATTTCTTCCCGGTCGTCTCATGGCTTCAGAGCTCATTTCCTTTCTGCACTGAATAATATTTCATTGTCTGGATGTGCCAGTTTGTTTACCAAGTCACCTATTGATAGGCATCTTGGTTGCATCCAACTTTTGGCAATTTTGAATAAAGCTGCTATAAACATTTATGTGCAGGTTTTTGTGTGAATTTATATTTTCAACTCCTTTGGGTAAATGCCAAGGAGCACAATTGCTGGGTCATATGGTAAGAATATGTTTAATTTTATAAGTCCAGTCACTTTTTAAATATGTAAATAAACCTTTTTAAAAAACACTGTATCACTACTATAAGTGGAAAACCAGTATTATTTTGACATAAATGGAAGGTAAGTTTTAAAAATGAAAAAAAGAAAACCTATCAGCTTTCAGCTGAATCATGACATTGTAAAACCAGAAGCCTTAGATCCCTAGGACCGATCTGTCTTTATTCAAAATGGCATCAGAGGTATCAAAAAGATGTGCAAGACACCTAGCACTGCAGGAGAGAGACCTGAAAAGTGTGCATTAATGACCCCTAAACCATTTGCTCACTGGCTAAGATCCCCAAGATCCCCAGGGACCTGTACTCCACACTAGGGATTCAAGGCTGAGCCAGGTAGTTCAGACCCCTGCGTGGGTAGGGAGAGATGTAGGGAGTGGCCTCTCATCTCTTTGCACTTCCTCCTTCCCCAATGGGTACAGGGCCAAGCCCATCTGTGCCATCCTCCCTATGTTGCATCCTCCCCTGCTGCCTAGCTGTTTCCCAACTACTGGCATGCTCAGCCAGAATGGCCAAATGATCCTTTAGTTTATTTTAAATCAACATGCCAGGTGTCTATTCAATAAAAAATAAAGTAAAATCTACCCATAATCCTGGCTTCGTCTGTTTGTCTCCCTAATTCCTCCCCTATAAGGAGCAGTGACCACAGAGATTTGGGGTTGTGTCCTTTCACACAGATTGGAAGCTCAGAGATCCTCATCTCTCCACTTTTCTCTCAAAACCTAGCATCTTTCTACTTCCCTTTATCCCCCTATCCAGCTAGCTGGTTGTGTGAACACTAGGTGTGCTGATTGTTGACCAGCACGCAGAGTAGCCATGTATAGTTAGTTGTGCAGGTACCACACTGCACAAGGCTACCAGGTGTGGAGGTAAATGAGGCAGAAATCTGGCCTGCATTTCACTTGCTGAGCTGCAAGCACAGGTTTCAGGCTGCATTCTCCTACAAGGGGCATCTTTTATTTCCCCTAAAAACAGCCCTATAGACTTGGGACGTGTGTTGTTTGGCTTTCAGGCAGTGGGGCACCTGTGGTGCCAATCAGCTGAAGCTGGTACCGCCTGCCTTGCCCACAGCCCTCTTTTACCTCTATTCCTCTTCCCACAGACAACTGTTCTGATGTATTTAATTAGGGTTTTGTTTTATATTCTTACGAAATGTGTATCACTGTTTTGATGACTGGGACGGTGCCTGGCAGATACAGGCACTCTGTAAATATTTGTTCAATAAGATGAATGAATAAAATGAGTTTTTGATGTAGATTATTGAAATTGAGTTGATACTGTGCCTCTTTCTCTTTCTGCATCTTGCCTTTTCAGTTCTGCACTGTTGGTGTTCACAGACTGCACTGCTGGAAGTGACCCAGCCCATCACTCCTGACAGCTGTCAGGGTGCTCCCAAGCAGACCCTGCCTATTCCCCAGTGGTAGATACAGGCTGCCTTTGACCTTCAACTCCACTCCACCACAACCTGCCCTCAACCTGGATGACAAGGCCATTGGCAGATATCCCCAGGAGCAGAGTTGCTTGTATCAAATTATGGGGACACAAAAGCTTTTCCCCTTTTGTGACCCCCTCAACCACCCCTCCTCTGGATTTGGCAATGCTAGTCTTTGCTGGTTGGCCCCTCACTGTTGAACCAGATGACATACCACTAGGCAGGGTATGAGGTCCAGCTTCTCAGAGCTTGAAGTGCAGGGAGTCCCTTCCTGGAGGACTTGGCTCATGAGAACTTGGAGACATGAGGTACAGGGCTAGGCTGGTATATTGCCTACCTTTTCCTGGGGCTTCCTCTGGAGAAGTCCAGTGAGCCAACCAGTCAGGCCCACTGTGTGGACTCCTTCTGTGACCAGCAGAGCAGGAAGTGGAGGTGGCTTCTGAGGCCCAGAGGCCCAGTGGTCAAGGGGAAATGGTGGTGAGAAGGATCTTCCCCCAGGTAGCATTTGCTGCGGCAGCTCTCTGGCACTGAGTCTCTCCTCTTCCCTATCCTTCCTCCTTCTTTCCCTACTCTTACCTGCTCACTCACACTCTCTCAGTGCCCCCCTCCCTACCTGGGGTCCAAACACTAATTTCAGAGACCCTGGGAAAGTGTGAAGACTGCAAGAAGCTGCCTGGAACACCCTCCAGGACATAGGGCCACCTGGGTTCTTCCATTGGTCTGAGGCTCCTTTCTTGGCCCCCCTCTAAGATGCTGAAAGAGCAAAGGGATGGATTTGCTCCAGTACAGAGCCCCATTCCCATGTCTTGACTGAGCTCCCTTAGCCAAGACAGAAGCCAGGTGGGGCCCCAGCAGTCAAATGGTCCTATGCCCCAATATTACAGGTAAGAACTGGAGACCCAGGTCGAGAAAGTTATAGAACCAAGTATGAATGTGTGGCCTTTGATTTCTACACCAAGCTGTCATCATTAAAAAGAACTTTCTGTCTTGAGGGAGAATGTGTCTATACTTTTTTACTTCTAACACAACAGAGGTTGCTGTTGTCAAATCTGTGGAATGGATCCTTCCTTGGTAAGGGCTAAATTATATCTCCTCTAACCCCAAATTCCTACATTGGAGTCCTGACCTCACAATCTCAGAATGTGACATGACTACATTTAGAGATAAGGTCATCACAGAGGTAATTAAGGTAAACTGAGGTCCTATGAGTGGGCCCTAATAAAACATGACTGGTGTCCTATAAGAACAGGAGAGTAGGGACCAAATGAGGTGGCTCATACCTGTAATCCCAGCACTTTGGGAGGCCAAGGTGGGAGGATGGCTTGAGGCCAGGAGTTTGATGCCATCCTAAGCAACATTATGAGACTCCCATCTCTACCCCCCCAAAAAAAAAGAATAGAAAAATTAGCTGGGTGTGGTAGCATGTGCCTGTAGGTCCCCGCTACTTAGGAGCTGAAGTGGGAGGGTCACTTGAGCCCTGGAGTTTGAGGTTGCAATGTGTTACCACTGTACCTCTGCACTCATCCCAGGAGACAGAGAACACCTGTATCAAAGAAAAAAAAAAGAGTTTAGGATACAGACACATGCAGAGAGAAGATGACATGAAGATACAGGGAGAAGATGCTATGTATATATAATGAGCCAAAGAGAGAGGCCTTGGGAGAAACTGATCTTGTTGGCACCTTGACCTCAGACTTCCAGCAACCAGAACTGTGAGGAAATAAGCCACTCAGTCTGTGATACTTTATTACAGTAACCCAAGCTGACCAATATAGTCACCAGTGGCCTTTACATCAGCAAACCTAGAACATACATACATACTCACGCCTGTAATCCCAGCACTTTGGGTTGAGGTGAGAGAATCACTTGAGGCCAAGAGGTCCCATTCAGTGAGCTATGACCACACCATACTACTCCAGCCTGGGCAGCAAAGACACTGCTCTAAAAAAAAAAAAAAAAAAAAAAAATAGAGGGATGCAGTGTTGCACAGTGATCAGTATAGGATCTGTGTCCATGCTGCCCAGTTCAGATCCTGCTGCTGCTATTTCCCAGATTCATCAAAGCTTTGGTCAGGGCCTTTTCACCTCTAGCACCTCAGTTACCCTCCCTATAAGATGAGGCCAATAGCACAACTATAGTGTGCCCCAAAGTCATCATACATAAGGAAAATAGGAAATTGTAGCTAAATGTAACTTTACTTACAAAATATTCATTACAAAATTTTATAAAATATTTACAAAATGTTCTCTACATGTTATCCAACCAACTCTTTCTGCACCCATGAAGCTCTTATCTCCTACCCATGGTGAACACTGTCCAAGATATATGTTATGTAGGTAACTGCATTTCAAATGCAGCCCTTTAAATGGTCTATGTTTTAATATTTTCCTTGTACACCATGGATTTTAAGTGGCCCCACAAGTAAAAGTAAAGTAGGGAAAGATCAGGGGATCTTGCAGGCCATTATACAGGGCCACGGTGACCAATCCATGAACATGGAAACTATTGACTAAACAATTGCCATGCACTGATATCATGATGAGGTGGTATGCTCATTATGTTGAAAATAAGATGGAAACTCTACATCTTATCTTCTACATCTTAAAGAGAAATGGCATTATGTTATCCTATAGCATGTATGAGTTTGCTAATTTTTATTTATGTATGGAGACTTTTGGGACACACTGTATTTCACAAGGCTGTCATGAGGAGCAATGAACATAGCTAATATTGCCCTTAGATGGTGGCTATCGCTTCTTAACCACCCCCAGCAGGTGGCCTCCTCCCCCCTGAAATACAATTTCCTGATACCACTTGCCCAGTGTTTCCTCTGCTTCTGCCTTCTTCTTTCAGGACCTTTCCTGTCCCTTCATGCCATGGCTCACTGCAGTCAGCTCCTGCCCTTTCACTGCACACCACCTTTGCACTGGTAGGTCCTAACCATGGACCCCTGTCCTAAGCCTTTTCCTTATAGGTTCTTCAAACTTACCATGCCCGAAGCCAGAATCCTCACTGTCCCCCCAAACTTCCTCCACTCCCCCTGTGGCAAATGGCATCACCACCCAAGTCTCCTCATCAGTCCCCCATATCTTTTCTGAGCCCTGTATCCTCTGTGGAGCTTGCTGCCTCCTCATGGCTCTCCCCATGGCTCTACTTTATTCCATTAGTTGTTATCAGCAGAATCTTCCTGATGTTCAGGAGTAGGTCTTGCTCCCTGGCAAGTTTAAAAACCTTCAGAGGCTCCTGGGGCCTTTAAAGCTCAGCCACACCCATCATGCCACATTCTCTCAGTACTCCCCACCTTGTTTCAGCCTCAAAGTGACACACTCTGCTCCCTAAGGGTCTTTGCACAGGTCACTTTGTCTGCCTGGAAGGCTCTCCACATTTCCCTCACTTGGTTAATTCCTTTTTATCTTTCCAACCTCTACTTAAAGATCATTCTCTTTAGAACTTACCCTGAACCTAGACCCTGTCATCTCCCATCATTCACAGACACAGCTATCCCTCCTTGTCCCTGGTGGAGCATCTCCCTATCATCACCATTATGTCTAATTCATCATGACCTGAGTGGTTCAGTGGCTATTCATTCACAGAGTGTGGTGGCTGTGCAAACAGCCACACTCACATCTTGGCTACTGCTTTATCCTGAGCCTAGCACAGTACCTGCTGCACAGTAGGTGCTCAGAGAGCTCCAAGGGAGGCTATGGAAGTAATGAGCCTTCAAACAATGAGGCCTGAGTAGAAATAGCAAGGCCTGGGGACTGTGGGAGGGAGGCACTTGATGCTGGTATGGGGGTGAGGGCTTGAGGTCTGTGCACATGCATGGTGGGAGCAGGGTCTTCCTGTTACTTTCTTCTGATCTCCCCCTCTTTTTCCCCCACTTCCAGAACCCTGGTAGGGGATGGAGAGCTTTCCACTGTGGACTTGCAGCGTCCGAACCCTCCCCCCATGCCAATGGCTTTGGTAATTGTTCTCACAACCGTGTCAGTATCGAACAAACAGATGTTTATAGTTAATCCCTAATTTTGCCATCAAAAAATATACAATCTTGGGTAGAAACCGAAGAGGAAAGAATTTTTTAATTTACAGTGTCTCCCCACTGCCCCACTCCTGAAATTTGAAATTGCTGAACAGCCTCCAAATTCAATATTCCAAGTCAAACAAATGTATGTGTTCTCCAAAAGGAAGTATTGGATATCTGACCAAGATGGAGCGGGACGAGAAAATCAGAAGAGGGAAAACCCACCCGCCCCGCCTGGTCCAGCGCATAAGCTACATCCAAGAACGCCTCTTTTCCGGTGTTTGTTCATTCTTTTTTCTATTCATTTTTTAATAAAAGAAATGCCTTTGTGAGTTGGCCTTCCTTGGAGGAGCTGGCTAGGGTTCTCAGGCAACAGTCAGATAAAGCAGATCCTGTATTCCTGGCCTGGTAGTGCCCACCCTTTACCTCTGGGGGCTAGACCTGAAGGCTGACCATGGCATGGTGCAGACAGTGCCCTTGTGGGGAGAGGGACCCATAAGGAGAAGGAAATTCAAGACAAGTGCTATGGTTTGGTCTGTAGAGAGGAGCCTGATTTTAGTGGAGATGTCAAGAAAGGCTTCATGGAGGAGGAGACACTGCATCTGGGCCTTGAGGGTAAAGCAAGAGGCCACTTGGCAGAGCACACAGGTTCTGGGAGGGCCGGCAGAAAATACTAAGGCCTACTGTGTCCAGCCCAGGCTGCAGGAGGCATGTCTACAGAAGGAGTAGGTAGCAGCCACAGAGTAGGGGCCTGGAATGCCCAGGGCTCCACTGTGACTGTGTCAGTAATAGGAGGCGCTGAGGCATATGGTGGGGCACAGAGATTGGCCACATCTAGGAGTGTGCTGAGTGACTCGGAGGTCACATTCTACCTAGCACACAGGTCCAGGTGTCAATACTCCCTAGATCCTGCTCTACCTCTGCAGCCTGAATTCACCCCACCCCCGCTCTAATCCTCAGGCAAAGAGTAAGTGACTCCATCTGCTCCTTCTCCAGGCTCCTCAAAGGCCCAGGACACTTGGTGTCAGTAGCTGAATGTGGAAAGACACAATCTGGATTCCCTCTGTGCTGTTCTTCCTCCCTCTACTCCAGTGCATCTCCATCACCATCTCCAGCACAGCCAGTCCTGGCTGGCATCTGCCCAGGCTTTTGCTGGCCTTCCTTGTTCCCCAGTCACAGCTTCTGACCTTGGATTGCCAAAGGCCAGGCTTGGGGATGGCAGAGTTCCTCATGAGAGCCAGTCTTAAAGAAGGTGAGATGACCTCCACTTTACAGATAGGGAAGTTGAAATAAAGTGACCTGCCAAATGTGCCCAAATTCTGTTGGCTGCCAATGACAGAAACCAACCTGAACTGGTGTAACCATAGAAGGGGCCTTCTTGGCTTGCATAACTGAAAAGCTCAGAACCTCAGAGGAACTAGGGAAGGCAAGAGATGCCCCTGCTGGGCATTGCCCTTTCCGTGCTGGTCCCCATCGTAACAGGGGCCCTCCTTGACCATCAACAGCCTTAGGAGAAAGAACCTCTTTTTCTAAGAGTCCAAGAAAGGGCCTGGGATGAGGCCTGATGGGAGCTTTGTGGTCATTGCTATATCTGTCCCAGTGGGCAGCAAGGATGGGGCTGGACCTGCTTAGCCAAGCAAGCCTAGGCATCCTGGGGCTTGGGATTGCCCCTCACGAATCACATTGTATGTGGGGGTTCTCCAGAAAAATCACTGGCTGCACCTGATGAAAGGGAGTGTATGGTGGAGGAAGGTGTCCACAGCAGCTGCTCACATTTGAACCTGAGCTCTAGGTGCAGCATAACCAGATTTATATAAATATAAATTTGTTTAGCACATCCTTATTATACATCATGACAAGCACTAAGCAGTTATATCCAGACCCTTCAGGACTTGCAACTCGGGTTCATTCTTATGAGGTAGGAACACTTTGATTTGCAAGCTTAGCTCTGTGCTGAGACCCCTTTCCCATGCTGGGGTCTCACACCATATACTCCTGGCTCAGGGGCCCCGCCCTTTTAATGTTCCAAGTGCAGACATGTAAGCTTCTCCCTCACTGGGTGGCCCAGTTTAGAAAAGAACAGAACATTTAATTAAACCAGGCTTTACAAAAGGCTGGAGTAACACCAGCCAATAGAAGCCTGTAGTCCCAGCTACTTGGGAGGCTGAGGCAAGGGCCTTACTTGAGCCCAAGAGTTTGAGGTTGCTGTGAGCTATGCTGCCATAGCATTCTACCTAGGGCACAGAATGAACTTTGTCTCAAAAAAAAAGAAGAAGTTTCTCCAATGATGCTAAAAATGTAGCTAATCCCGCACACCCACCTCCCATGGCTCTGACCTTCATGTACAGTAAAGGAGGATCCACCACAAGCCAGGCATCAGGGAGGGGTCTTCTTTCCCAACTGGCTGCTGTACCACAAGGATGTTTGAGTGAGTGTTAACACAATCATTATGAAAAGTAGGTTATATAAACGTACAATTAAATAAATTACATTAAGTTTTAGAAACAAGTAGTGACTGTGCTAGTATTATTTGTGCTTCTGAGGCTATTCAGAGCACACACCTCTGTGGGACATGCCACATGTGGGCTGCTCCCAGGCATCTCTTCCCCACGCTGTACTCAGTGACCATATGTTAGTAGTTTAAAACTGGCCATTGATGCCATGGAGAGCTATACACGTCAAAGCTAAATTTACTGTTCTGTAAGTTGCCTAAATGAAGGGTCAGTAAACCTTTCTGTAAGGGATCATAGTCTGGGCTTTGCAGCCCATATGTGGTGGCAGCTGCACCTGCTCCCAGTTCTCTCTCCGCCCCTTCCTTCTTCCTTTTCTTCTCCAACGGCCCTTTCCAAGTGTTAAATCCATTCTTAACTCATAGGCCATAGACTGAATTTCATCTGAGAGCCTTAGTTGACCAATCTGTGGTCTGAATTTAAGAAAGTGATGGAGAAAATGTTAACAATGCAAATTCAAGTTGAGAGTCTCCTGGGTCTATAGCCACCACACAGTGAATAGCACACAGAGGCAATATCCTTCTGGTATTTGATTCAGCAAAGAAGTCATTAATGTCTAGAGAAGTTTTAATACAGATGTTTGTTGTTCTACTTTCTTAGTACTTGCTTATATATCTCTATTTGGAGTGCAGGTGGCACATCCTTGACTGGCCCCCTGCTACTTACCACCTGTCACTTGCTATACACTGGGGCTCTCTGAAGTTGCGCTCACCATTCTTATTGGCAGAGGGGGAAACTGAGCCTCACAGATATGATTGCTCTTCTATATGATTGCTCCAGATCATATAGAAGCTGGTATGTGGGTAGAGGCCTGACACTGTTTTGTGCCCCAAGCTCACCACTGTCTACCACAGCTTCTGATTCTAGTGACCAAAGGCTGGATATCAGGTGAGGGCTCTACTTGCTGCATTTCTGAGGCTAAGGAGGTCTCTGTGTTGTTGTGCAGGGGACATGTGGTCAGACTTTTTTTTTTTTTTGAGACAGAACCTCAAGCTATCCCCCTGGGTAGAGTGCCATGGCATCACAGCTCACAGCAACCTCCAACTCCTGGGCTCAAGCGAGTCTCCTGCCTCAGCCTCCCAAGCAGCTGGGACCACAGGCGCCCACCACAACGCCCGGCCATTTTTT
>CAUYQV010131336.1:0-12341 GCA_963574575.1 Galagoides demidoff
GGCATCACAGCTCATAGCAACCTCCAACTCCTGGGCTCAAGCAAGTCTCCTGCCTCCACCTCCCAAGTAGCTGGGACCACAGGCGCCCGCCACAACGCCCGGCCATTTTTTGGTTGCAGCCATCATTGTTGTTTGGTGGCCTGGGCTGGGGATTCGAACCCGCTACCTTAGGTGTATGTGGCAGGCGCCTTAGCCGATTGAGCCACAGGCGCCAAGCCAGCTTGAGACTCTTGTCTCAAAAAAAAAAAAAAAAAAAAGACTAGTGAGGAAAGAGTTCAGTTCCCAGGTCCACAGCCAACCACCTGTACTGTGCCTGGGAAACAGAAGCCAAGTTTCGAAGACAGGAACATAATGGTAGCAATGTTCCTAATTTTCCAAGGGACATTGCAGCAGCCAGACAAAGAGGAAGTAGCCACATGATTGAGCAAACCACCAAACTTGCCCTCATCTGACTCAGGACCGAGAGGACTGATCACAGGTAGTGTCCAGCAAGCCCTATGGAACCTAGAGACCAAAGCAGCAGGGGCTGATATGAGGTCGAGGGACCAAGGCTGAAGAGCAGGCCAGGTCAGGGTACCTTCTATTTTCTCCTCTCTTTCCCAAGTCCAGATAAAATGAAAGCTGCAACATGGATGCCCCCTTTGGGTCAACAAAAATCGCAGAGAGTGGGCTCCAGAATGAAAGTATGGGGAGACTGACCATCTAAGCCCTCCAAAGGGGTCTGCTAAGCTCTCCCTTCCCCAAGGAACAAGGTTTCCTACTACAGTATAAAAGGACCAGTGCTGCAGGAGGGCCAGACTCAGAACAGCACACACAGCTGGAGAGCAGCTTCCACTCACCTCAGTCCATCAGTCTGGAGAGGATATAAAGTAGGCATATTCAAGTTCATGGGAATTTAAAAGTTCAACTTAGTGCCCCAATTTGGACCCACTTGCTCACCTTCATTAGCTGTGGATCATCCCCTAGCACAGCCCGAGTCACCTGCTGATAGTACTTGAGAAGGTCATCCGTCAGGGAAGACACGGCACTGGGTACTGTGTAAGGATGGGCAGGGAGAAGTGGAGAGCTGGGCCCCTCCCAGACTCCTCAGCCTGTTCCCCTACAACCACCACCCCCACCCACATCCACAAGAAGCTATTCCGAGGGGACAGCCAGGGCACAAAGACTCCCACTGCTCTCCCCAGCCTGCTAAGCCCTACCACCTAGGCTCTGCATATCTCCGTGCTCTACTCGATGGCTCCTACCCACCCTCCATCACATGGATTCCCACTAGCCTCAGGCTCTGTGAAGCTTGCTCAGCATACCAAGGTGAGACAATTCCCACTCGTTGACTCCAACACGCTGCCCAGACTTCCATTCTAGCATCTAACACACTGCATCATTACTGGTTACAGGTCTGGGTGCCCATCCCCAACTCTGAGCCCTCTGGACAGGGATCAGCACCCACTCAGAACATGGTACAAGGCAGGCATCAGTAAATGCAAATACAGACTCAGAGGCATAGAGGCATCCCCCTTAGCACCTAAAAAGTCCATCCAGAGGGACCATTCTCTACACTACTCCTTACCTGATCCTTTTTTTTTGAGACAAGATCTTGGTCTCTTGCCCAGGCAAGAGTGCAGTGCCATTATCAGAGCTCACTGTAATTTCAAACTCCCCAGCTCAACTGATACTCCTGCCTCAGCCTCCTGTGTAGCTGGGACAACAGGCATGTACTACTATATGCCCAGCTAATTTTTCCATTTTTTGTAGAGATGGGAGATTTCACCATGTTGCTGAGGCTGGTCCTTTTTTTTTTTTTTTTTTTTTAAGACAGTTTTACTGTCACCTTGGGTAGAGTGCCCTGGCATCATACCTCACAGCAACCTTAAGCTCTTACACTTAAGCAATCCTCTTGACTCAGCCTCCTCAATAGCTGGGACTAGGCATGTGTCACTACACCTGGCTAATTTTTCTATTTTTAGTAGAGATAGGGTCTTGCTCTTTCTTAGGCTGAGCTCATGAGCTTAAGGAATTCACTTGCGTCAGTCTCCCAAAGTGCTAGGATTACAGGCATAAGCCACCTGGCCTGGCAGTTAGGTTGGTCTTTTTTTTTTTTTGTAGAGACAGAGTCTCACCTTTTCACCCTCGGTAGAGTGCAGTGGAGTCACAGCTCACAGCAACCTCCAACTCCTGGGCCTAGGCAATTCCCCTGCCTCAGCCTCCCAAGTAACTGGGACTACAGGCGCCCGCCATAATGCCCAGCTATTTTTAGTTGCAGTTTGGTTGGGGCTGGGCTTGTGGGCTTGAACCACCACCCTCAGTATATGGGGCCGGGACCCTACTCACTGAGCCACAGGCACCCCCCCTAGGTTGGTCTTAAACCCCTGGCCTCGAGTGATCCTCCAACCTTATTTTCCCAAAGTATGGGATTACAGGTGTGAGCCACTGTGCCTGGCCCCCTTACCTGATCCTTGAGGTGCCAGGTTCCCTTTGCCATCCAAGTAGGAGACATGAACTAAAACCAGAACCGAGAGAGATGTGTCAGCCGGGGGTTTTGCCCCTTTTAGTACCACCTGTTCTCCCATGTTCTGTCCCTTCTACCAGCCACCCCATTACTACTCCTCTGATGGCCCAGCTCTGGTCCCCACCCAATGCAGGACCCTGGTAGCCACCTCTGACAGCTGTCTCAGCACAGCCTTTGGGGATGTTGGTAGCCAGGGCCAACTCCACCAGGTTCACCTCTCGGTCCTCAGGAAAGTAGAGCTCACCCTCCCTGGCAGAGCGCAGGGGTAGTACTTCCTGGGATCCATAACCACACACAGCCTGAGAAAAAAGGTTTGGACAGCAACTGAATCTAGGAAGGGAACAGGTAACAGGATCCAAAATGGGGCTTTACCGACCAGGGCAGGGAACCTTATGTTTGCTATGTTTGCTAGGGAAATGCAGAGGGGCCAAGAGAAGTGCAGGAAGTCTGGGGCTCAGAGTCATCACTGGGAACTTGGCTGGAGCATCCATGGCTCATTGAGTCATGGGGTATAACACAGTCCCTCTTCATGTAACTGTAGGAGTCCTGAGCCCCACTCCCCAAGCTGCTGATCCTCCTCAATCACACTCACCCAATTTTGAAAACTCACTAGTCTCTTCTAAATAATATGACCTTCTTCCCTTAACTCTTTGCCCTAGAAAAACTATTCTAGGACATCCTAATACCCTTTTAAACTCCTCTCTTACCCAGAATGCCCTCTTTTCCTCTTCGCCTAGTTAACTCAGGCTCAAGTTCTTCACCACCCTTTAAAGCTCAGCTCAAGGCCTATCTCTTCCAAGAAGAGTTCCCTAACCGCCAGTCCTCCAGCAGCCTCTTCTCCCTCTCTGCTGAGCTCATAGCCCTGTGCACTGGGCCAAGCACTTGGCCTACTGTCACTGTGGGCTTCCCTTGTGTGACAGTTTGGTCTTTGTTTCTAGCCACATTATTGGCCCCAAGCTGGACAGAGTTGGGGAGGGCTCATGCCGCCTGAACCCTCTGGGGCCTGCACCCTACTCACTTCCACACTGCTCCATCTGAGGGCCCTGTTGAAGTCCTCAACTGTCAGCTTCCGACGTTTGGTGTGCTTCATGAACTGAGAGCTATTCTGGGGAGGGAGGCACAGAAATCAGTCAAGGGACAGAAAGCAGGGAGTGTGGGAGCTCCCTAGTAAGGTGGGCCAGACTGGAGAGGAGACAAAAAAGATACACCACACCAGCAATCACAAAGCTGGGTGCCAGCTCTGCCCCTGTACAAACTACCCCCCAGTATCATGTCCCCTCTGTTTCTTTTTTTGTGTGTTTATGGATAGCAAGAAGGGTGTTCGCCAAATGTGCCTCTGTTTCTCATGTGCAGAACGTGAATATCCACCTGCTCTGCCTGCCAAGGTGGGCTGTTGTGAGGAGCACATGAGAGCACCTGGCAAGGACTTTGTTTGCTGGCAGCCCAGATGGCTAGAAGGGGAGCTCTATATAGGCATGGAACACCTCCACTGTGTGCCCTCAAACACAAGGCAGGTGCCCAGTGTATGCCTGTTAATCAGTATGCGAGGAGGTCAGTACTACATAAAAAGGCAAGAACAAGGAAAGTCTGAGGGCACAGGAGATTGAGGGGAACATACCTGTGTGGCCTCTCTGAGACGGTAGCAAACATCCTCTGCCAGCAGGGCAGCCACTTCATCACTCAGCTCCAGGCCCGTGCTTTCTGCCATGAGCCGGACAGACTCCCGAGGGATCTCTACAAAGCGCCGTTCTTCTCGCTCCGACATGACCCCAGTGGATCTGGGAGTTGGGAGGGAAGATTCAAAATGCTAACTCGGTCTCCCCCAGAAGCATGACTCTAACACATGACCCTCCAAACCAGTCTTGCTGCTCTAGCTCCAGAGTTCCTGTACAAAGAGCTCCAAGCACCCAGATGAGGAAACTGAGGCTCAGAGAAGAAAACAAACTGGCCAATGTGTGAACAATAGTGAACTTACAGAAAGTGCCTGGATTTAGAGTTCACAGAGCTAGGCTCCAGCTTTCTCCTGACACTTACTATATGAATTTGGCCAAGACCTTCATCAATCTGGGCCCTAAACTCTAAAATAGGTATAATAATCCCTGCCCCTCTAACTCATAGAGGATGAAAGGAGATGATGTATGATAGAGAACTAGAACAGTACACCAATGGAAGAAAGTAGAATAGTACACCAGTGGAAGATGTCACCACATTAATTATAAACAAAATCTTCATGTCTTCTGACTCTTACTACAGCCACTATTAACTAAATTTTGATGAAAAAACTACTTTTATCCTGACATTCCCTTGCTCAAAAATCTTCAATACTGTTTACAAAAAGAAAGTTCATTACAGTGTCTCATGCCTATAATCCCAGCACTTGAGAGGCCAAGGTGAGTGAATTGCTTGAGCTCATGCATTCAAGACTAGCCTAAGCAAAAGCAAGACCCTGTCTCTGCTAAAAATGGAAAAACTGAGGCAAGAAAATCGCTTAAGCCCGCGAGTTTGAGAATGCTGTGAGTTATAATGCCACGGCACTCTACCAAGGGCAACAAAGAATAAAAAGAAAGTTCAAGCTCCCCAGCTTGACATTCTGTATTTGGTGCCAAATCCCCTCAGCTGCTGGACCTGAGCCTTCTCCCCATAAGACCAGCCAGTGTCTTCCAGCCTCACCTATGACCTACCATCAAGCCTTGCTCAGGCTGGTCTCCTCCCCTATTCCAAATCCCCTCTCCCTCCTCTTTGCTAAGACAAATCCAATTTCTGAGGTCTTCTGTCCCAAATGCCAAATGGGGGGAAAAAAAAAACAACAGTCCCACTGCCATCTGGGACTGTCACATGCCCATGTGTATGGTCTTCCCCCGTTTGGCTGCAAGGCCTAAGTGGACAAACCTGTTCTGTTCACAGGATATGGCAGAATAAGAACCCAACAAAAACAGTAACTGAAAAACAAATAACAACAACAACAAAAAGAACAGTAGCTGATGACTGACTCCAACAGTACACACACCATTAGCAAGTAGGCATGCCCACATGTGCCAAAGTGCGGCATCAGCACCCCAGGAAGCAAGACCTAGCTCTACAATGACCCATGTCCCTAAGCCAATGGGCATCCTACCTAGCCTCTACATGGCATTCCTCCCAATGACTCCACAATGCCTTAGGGATAAATAGCTCCATAAGCCGTGCATATGCTGCCTACTTCTGCAACACCTCTCACCACTCTCTCTTGTGTTCTGCATTCCTACTTGTGGCCTCCTTTCATTTCCTCAAAAACAGTTATTTCAGAACCTTTGTACATTCTGTTTCCTCCACTTGGAACTCTCTCCTCCTAGTCTCCCACCCCCAATTCCTTTGTCCAGTAAACTCTTACTTGCTCCTTCAGATCTCAGGTCGAATGCAACTTCCTTAGAGAAGTCTTCCCAGATCCCCCTAAATGTCCCCATACTCTGCCTTAAAACAGTTATAAAAGTCTGTAATTATATATTTGTGTACCTTTTTGATTAATACCTATTGCCCCATTAGACTAAGTCCCATGCCAACAGGGATCATGTCTGCTTGCTTGCTTTTGCATACTTGATGTTTAGCACAGTATGAGTACATAACACACCCTCAACAAATACTTGCTGAAAGAACATAGAATAGCACTATGCCTGAAGCACTGAGCAAAGTGCTTTATTCAGGTTACTTCACTGTATCAGTAGTAAGGTAAGTAGGGCCAGGCGAGTGGAGGCTCACACCTGTAATCCTAGCACTCTGGGAGGCTGAGAAAGGTGGATTGATTGACCAGCCTGAGCAAGGGCGAGAGACTCCCTCTCTAAAAAATAGCCGGGGGTTGTGGTGGGTGCCTGTAGTCCAAGCTACCAGGGAGGCTGAGGCAAGAGGATAACTTTGAGTCCAAGAGTTTGAGGATGCTGTCAGCTATGACGCAACAGCACTCAGGGCAACAAAGTGAGACTCTGTCTCAAAATAACAATAATGATAAAAATAAGGTAAGTATTATGTACATTGTCTATTTTATAGGCAAAGCAATCAAAGCTCAGAGAGGTTAAATGTTACATGACTTGTCCAAGATCATCGAGAAAGCACTAAGATAGTAAGAAGCAGGATAGCACAAGTAGCACTCTTGTTCCTAATCATCACACCATACCGCATTCAGGAGCGGCCAACTGTGTGGGCAACGAGGGCTGAATCGCTTCCTAAAGACTTCGGCGTTGGCAATGCCCATCACTCGGTGACCTTAGACCTGCCAACAGATAATTGCTAAGGTGCAGTTTCCCCATCTGTAAAATGGAAGCATTAACTCTTGCGCACGGGTAAGGTGAGGTGCGAGTTTCCCTATTTATTATGCACCCAAATTAAGACCCCACAAAGTCCAGACTCTAATCTAGATGTCCCGCTCCTCAGCCTGCTCTCCTCCGCGTTCTCAGCTGATAGTAACACTGGTAAAGAGGCTCGTGGGAACTGACCTATACAGTCCTCAGAGATGCTCACCCTCCCACCCAGCCCGGCCAGGCCCAGAACCAGAACGGGTGGGGTGGAGAAGGTCAGGGGTCATTGAGCACGGGTCACGTGGTCAGCGAAGGGGGTTGTCTCCCACAGAGTGGGCGACAAGGCCCCTGAGCGAGAGGGCCGCAGCGGAACTGGGAGTCCCTGAGCCAAGGCGAGGCCTGTTCACCTGAGAGCTCCGGCGTGGCAAAGGCGACCAGAGAGATGCCCGCGGCGGCGACAGCTCCCGCTCGCCCAGCTCACACTAATTCCCTCTCTCCCAGCCCAGGCCACGCCCACCAAGATTACAGCCAATCAACAGGTACCTTCCGGAGTTCCCGCCCTCCAGGAAGCTTCCCCCCACGTTACTGGCCAGTGCGAACAGTGCGGTGAAGGCCCTGTCCTGTGTCACGTGACAGTAAAGAGTCGCTCTCCTTAAAGCAACAGCTCTTGCTAATTTTGTGGTCTGGTTTGTGTATGCTTTGGCACGCTTCGCTTAATACTCATTTTCTACAGGAAAACATCCCCATGCCCTTGGTCTTGTAGACTCCTGCGTTACCTAGTGCTTGCATTTTTGCCTCTTTGGTATCTGGTTTAGTTGTCTTGCTCAACCCACCTTTCCAACTTTCCTTCCACTTTCCCTTCTTCAAGGGATAGATGGGTTTCCCAGTGGGTGTTCTCTGCAAAAAAAGTTCCACTTGAGGTCATCATATCTCACAATAACCTCCAACTCTTGGACTCAAGCCATCCTCCTGCCTCAACCTCCCCAGTACCTGGTCTATTTTTAGTACTGATATGGGTCTTGCTCAGGCTGGTCTCAAACTCCAGAACTCAAGCAATCCACACGCCTCAACCTCCTACGCGTGAGCCACTCACCCCGCCGAGAGGGGATTTCTAACTGGACAAACAGCCCAAGCAAGCTCTGGACTCCAGGGCTCTGCTCATTCCACACCTGCCTCTTATCCTCCCCATGTAACTGTCCAGTGAATCAAATATAAACCCTCACCTGCCTCGTGTATTTCCATGCCTGTTTTACACGCAGTGTGCACTGATAGTTCTCTTCCGTTAACTCACTGCACCAGCAGCAACTTGGGCTGTTCGCAATTAATAATGGGCTTAGGAAGTAAAAGATGGTATTTGGAGTCAAACCAACCTGGATTCAAATTCTGCCACTGCCTTTTGGGCATATTACTTAACCACAATTACCCCCTACAAAACGGAGTAATAATGCCCACTTCACAGTGTTGTTTAAGATGACATGAAATAATCGCTGTGAAAACACCTGAAAGAACTGGAAGTCAATTTTTCTTCCCTCGAACATCGAACATCACGAGGCAGACAGTGAATTCCTTTTTTTTTTGAGATGGAGCCTCAAGCTATCCCCCTGGGTAGAGTACTATAGCATCACAGCTCACAGCAACCTCCAACTCCTGGGCTCAAGCGAGTCTCCTGCCTCCGCCTCCCAAGTGGGACCACAGGCGCCCGCCACAACGCCCGGCTACTTTTTGGTTGCAGCCGTCATTGTTGTTTGGCGGGCCCGGGCTTTGAACTTGCACCTTAGCCGCTTGAACCACAGGTGCTGAGCCACTTCATGTATTCTTATGTTACTCTAACTAGATTATGAGACCTTTTACGTCTTCAATTTAGTACTGTGATCAATTACCAAATAAATGCCCCTGCTAATTATATGCCCATCTTAGAAAGGGCTGTGTTGGGACCTTGATTTAATCCCTAAATCTACATCATTTTTAGCCTCTTGTATTTCTTTCCCTATCCACCATCTCCATTCCCCTCTTTCCCAATTATACTCTTGGTTACTTTTTGAGACAGAGTCTCACTTTGTCACCCTCAGTAGAGTGCTGTAGCATCACAGCTCACAGCAACCTCCAGCTTTCTGGCTTAGGTGAGTCTCTTGCCTCAGCCTCCCAAATAGCTGGGACTATAGGTGCCTGCCACAACTCCCGGCTATTTTTGGTTGCAGTCTGGCCCAGGGCTGGGTTCTAACCTGCCATCCTCCGTATATGGGGCTGGTGTCCTGAGCTAGAGGCACCACCACTCTTGGTTACTTTTGTTTAAAAGATATAGTCTTACTATGTTGTCCAGGCTAGTCTTGAACTCTTGGCCTCAAGCAATCCCATCAGGCATGTGCTACTCTTGGTTACTGTTAAGGGCAGGCGAAGGCAAACACTCTGAAACTAAATTAGGATTCAAAATGGTGCCAATGATGAAAGTCAAAGACCTTAAGACATCAGAGCCTTGCCTTCAATGAGGTCAACTTTAAACCATGGCAAACAGGTTAATCAGAGCCCCTGGGTGGCTGAGGCTAGTCAAGGCAACAGGCAAAGGAAAAACAGGGGTAGTGAGCAAATGATCCAATAGCCTTTTTTCAAAAAGAGTTGTTTCTACCAGAAAAAAAAATAACACTTCCATGAGAACTAAGAACACTTTATGGTGAGAACACAAATCCAAAAACCAGGAACAGCAGCTAAGCCAAAAGTGTCAGGTTTCTTCTGAGACAAGGTGCCTTCATTGCCTTTCCAACAGCAGCTGGACTAGGCCTCTAGATAACATGTAACAATCAACTTCCTAGATCAGGACCAAAAGGAGGCGGCTCCCATGCTCAGCTCACAAGTCCTGGGGAAACAGGAATAGCACATCAGTTAGACACAGAATTTGCAAGCCAATCACATACTTGCCATCCCAAGAGCAGGGCACATGTCCCAGATCTTCCAAACAGACAGCATGAAAGTTTCTTACATCTCTGACTCAGTCATTTAATCCCTATATCTACTCCCCATCCTGACACACCCCTTCTCCAGGCAATAGCCCTGGCAGGTATGACCAGGCACTCACCCAAGTAATCGTCCATCAGGGAGCCAATAGCAAACTGCAGAAGGTAAAAAAGAAAATAAAGCCAAGGCAAGCACAGAACCATGCTTCTCCCTGAAATCCCAGGCCTTCTCCCACCCATCCCTTCTTCCTGGCAAAAGAGCATAGAATCCCCATAAACTGTGGGTAGTAAAAAAACCAACAGCTGTCAGCTCTGCCTGATACAGGCAATAAGGAAGACAAGAGACTCACAATGTCATTCTTATCCACACGGGTCCCCACAATTTTCAAGCGGATCTCATCATCCTGCTGAATCACAATGTCCTAGGGAGAAGAACAAATAGTATACTGATGCTCCTTGACTTACCATGGGGTTACTTTCTTTTTCCTTTTTTTTTTTTTTTTTTTTTTTTTGAGACAGTCTCAAGCTGTCACCCTGGGTAGAATGCCATGGCGTCAGAGCTCACAGCAACCTCCAACTCTTGGACTTAAGCGATTCTCTTGCCTTAGCCTCCCATGTAGCTGGAACTACAGACGCCCACTGCTATTTTTTGGTTTCCAGGCTGCATTTGAACCCACCAGCTCCGGTGTATGTGGTAGATACCCTAGCCACTGAGCCACAGGCACCAAGCCGGCGTTACTTCCTGATAACTGAATGTACTGAGTGCATATCAGCTTCCTGCCATCATAAAGTTGAAAAATCATAAATCAGGCCAGGCATGGTGGTTCATACCTGTAATCCCAGCACTCTGGGAGGCTGAGGCAAGTGAATTGCTTGAGCTAAGGAGTTTGAGACCAGCCTGAGCAAAAGCAAGACCCCCATCTCTATTAAAAATAGAAAAACTAGCTGGTGTTGTGGCAGGCACCTGTAGTCCCAGCTACTGGGCAAACCCAAGAGTTTGAGATTGCTGTTAACTATGGCACCATGGCTCTCAACCCAGGATAACATAATAGGAAAAAAAATGTTTTTTTCTGTTCCAAAAAAAAAAAAGATACCGGGCTAAGTGGCTCATGCTTATAATCCTAGCACTCTAGGAGAGCGAGGCAGGTGGGCTGCCTGAGCTCACACGTTTAAAACCAGCCTGAGAAAGAGCAAGACCCTATCTCTAAAAATAACCAGGCGCTATGGCAGGTGCCTGTAATCCCAGCTACTCGGGAGGCTGAGACAAGACAATCACTTGAGCCCAAGAGTTTGAGGTTGCTATGAGCTATGACACTATAGCACTCTACCACGGGCAACAAAGTGAGACTCTGGCAAAAAAAAAAAAAAAAAAAAAAAGAGGCTTGCCACCTGTAGCACAGTGGTTACAGTGCCAGCCAAATACACTAAGGGTGGCAGGTTTGAACCTGGTCTGGGTCAACTAAACAACTGCAAAAAAAAAAAAGAGCCAGGCGTTGTGGCAGGCACCTGTGTTTCTAGCTACTTGGGAGGCTAAGGCAGGTGAATCACGTAAGCCCAAGAGTTTGAGGTTGCTGTGACCTGTGACACCACGGCCCTCTATTGAGGATGACATACTGAGACTCTGTCTCAAAAAAAAAAAAAAGAAAGAAAAGAAAGAGAGACAGACAGAAAAGAAAAGAAGAGGAGAAGAGAAGAGTCATAAATCAAACCATTCTAAGTTGGGGACCATCTGTACTCACACATCCCCAGGTGAATATTCTCTCCCCCCTCTTACTGACTTCTTCCTACCTACTCACCTCATCCACTGTCTTGTAACATGGTGGATTGGAATTAGGATCAAACTCCATCTCTGATGGAATGGACTGAAAAGAAAATGAAACTAGGTCAGTTTTTTTTTTTTAATATAGGGTCTCACTTTCTTGCCCTCAATAGAGTGCCATGGTGTCATAGCTGACAGCAACCTCAAACTCTTGGGCTCAAGTGATTCTCTTGCCTCAGCCTCCCAAGTAGCTAGGACTACAAGCACCCACCACAACGCCCAGCTATTTTCAGAGATTTAGTTTGCTATGCTCAGGCTGGTCTTGAACTCCTAAGCTCAGGGAATCTACCTGCCTCAGTCTCCCAGAGTGCTGGGATTACAGGAATGAGCCACCATCCCTGGCCTTAGATCAGCACTTTAAATGCAAGCTTCAATAGACGGCAATGAATGGGTGTCTTTAGTCCTACCTTGCATGCATAGACTTACATGTCGGGAGATGAAGCAAGACATGGGTCCAATTTCTGTGAAGAGTCCAACCTAGAAGGAAAATAAGTGATCTTACTTTTGATATTGTCCCCCGCAAGTCTTTTAAGTTTCCTATCTTTATCTGATTCCTAATAATATTCATGTTTTGACTCCGCGCCTGTGGCTCAACTGGCTAAGGCGCCAGCCACGTACACCTAAGGTGGTGGGTTCAAATCCCCAGCCTGGGCCCACCAAACAATGATGGCTGCAACCAAAAAATGGCCGGGCGTTGTGGCAGGCGCCTGTGGTCCCAGCTACTTGGGAGGCGGAGGCAGGAGACTCGCTTGAGCCCAGGAGTTGGAGATTGCTATGAGCTGTGATGCCATGGCACTCTA
>CAUYQV010131342.1:0-33332 GCA_963574575.1 Galagoides demidoff
GTAGTCACATGATGTTTAAATGGATCAATGAGGTCACTGCTGTATTGTGCGCATGTACAAAATTCCCTATATAAACCAACTGCAAATAAAAAAACTCGCCATGCCTTAGCAAGCAAATGGTCACCTTTATTTAAAACACAATTTCAATAAGTGTGCTTATTCTCCACTACATTGCTTTTCTGTGAGACCTTAACAGCAACAACTTACCAAATATGGAGAGGGAAAAGTATTTATTTATTTATTTATTTATTTATTTATTTATTTATTTATTTTATGAAGCCCAAAGAACTCCAAATAAAAGAAACCCAAAGAAGTCAACAGCAAAATACATTATAACCAAATTGTCCAAAGTCAGAGAAAATTTTTAAAGCAATAAGCAAAAAGTGACTCATCATGTACAATGAAGTCCTCATAAGACTGTTAAGTGGGTTTCTTAGCAGAAACCTTGAAGGCCAGAGGGTGGTAGTATAATAATAGTCAAAGTGCTGAAAGAAAAAAAAAAACAAAAAAACCCTGTCAACCAAAAATATCACACTTAGCAAAACTATCTTTTAAAAGTGAGGGAGACCTAAAGACACAGACAAAAGTTTAGAGAATTCATCATTAAACAGGATGCTAATGGGAGTTCTTCAAGTTGAAATGAAAGGATGTTAAACAACAATATGGTATTAAATACATTGGTAAAGGTAAGTATATAGACAAATAAAAAATACTTTAATATTATAATGGAACTTTGTAAACCACTTTTAATTGTACCATTAAAAACAATATATGAAGAACAACTATAACTACACACTATACACAAATTTATTAATGGATACAAAATACAAAAAGATGTAAATTGTGACATCAGTAATATACAGTGTGAAGACATAGAAGTAAAAGGATATAGTTTTTGGATATATATGAAGTTAAATTCTCATTACCTTAATATAGAACTGCTATAACTAAAAGGTGATCTATGGAAGCTTCGTTATAACAAAAGGAAATAAGTACAGAAGATACACAAAGGAAAAAAAAAGAGAGTCAAAGCATATGACTACATGACATCAACAAATCAAAAAGGAAGATGGCAAGAAAGAAAAAGAAGGACAAAAGAACTATAAGACAGAAAACAATTAATAAAAGGGCAACAGTAATATTTGTCCCTGCTAATGATTACTTTAAATGTAAATGGATTAAGCTCTCCAATAAAAAGACATAGAGTGGCTAACTAGGTAAACAAACAAGATACAACTCTATGTTGCCTAAAAGAGACTACTTATCTTTAGGGATACGTTGAGGCTAAAAGCAAAGAGATAAGGATAGTCTACAGAAATGGTAACCAAATAAGAGCTAGAGTGGTTATATTTATAAGTGATAAAACAGACTAAGTCAAAACTGTAATAAGAGCCAAAAAGTCATTATATAATAATAAAAAAGTCAATTCATCAGCAAGATAGAACACTTACAAATATACATATGCACCAAGTAGAAGGGTATCTAAATATATAAAGTGGGCACTGAAAGATCTGAAAGGAAAATAGTCAGCAATATGATAATAATAGAAGAATTCATTCATACAGCAGACTAGAACAGAACTATAGCCAAATAGACCTAACAGGCATACAGAAAACATTTCACCCAACAGCAGCAAGATACATAATCTTCTCAAGCACACAGGGAACATACTCTAGGATAGTCATATGTTAAATCATAAAATTAGTCTTAAAACATTTAAGACGATTGAAATCGTACCAAGTATCTTTTCTGACCATAATGAAATGAAACTAGAAATTAATAGGAAAAGGAAAACTGGATAATTTATACATATGTAGAAATTAAATAATACACAAATAGATACAAAATAGATAGATACAAAATAATACAACAAATAGATCAAAAAATAAATAGAGAAGTTAGGCTTGGTGCCCATAGCTCAGTGGGTAGGCCACCAGTCACATACACTGGGGCTGGCAGGTTCGAACCCTGCCCAGGCCTGCTAAATAACGACAACTACAACAACAACAACAAATAGCCAGGTTTTGTGGCGAGCACCTGTAGTCCCCATTACTTGGGAGGCTGAGGCAAGAGAATCGCTTAAGTCCAAGAGTTTGAGGTTGCTGTGAGCTGTGACACCATGGCATTCTACCAAGGATGACATAGTAAGACTGTCTCAAAAAAAAAGAAATTAGTAAAATTAAAGATAGGGCCACCAAGAATCTGCACATAATTAAGAAGGATATTGCAGACACTAAGCAATTGAATAAGGTATTCAGGGAGTTACAAAACACAGTAGAAAGTCTCAGCAACAGAGTAGAACACAGAATAGAAAGAATCATAGAAATCAGACAAGACTTTTGAACTGACCATGTCATTCAAAAAGGCAGAAAAAAAACCCAGCAAAAGCAGAAAATTTTCTTAAGAGAGATATGGTACTACCTGAAATGAATCATAGGGATTCCTGAAGGAGAAGAGAGGCTTAAAAGCATGTAAGCTCGATTTCAAGAAGTCACAATGGAGAACTTCCCAAACATTGTGAGAGACCCAGAAATTCAGATACTAGATAGTCTCAGAACTCCAGAAAGATTCACTTCAAACAAAGCATCTCTGAGACACATTGTAATTAAGTAGAAGAAAGTCAAAATGAAAGGGAAAATTCTGCAAGCATCCCACAAACAGTCCACACCATATATAAAAATCAGTTCAACTGGGGATGGGAAACTTGTGGCCTTTTGGATGCTTGAGTGCAGCCTTTTGATTGAATCCAAATTTTACAGAACAAATCCTATTATTTAAAAAAAGGGGTGTAGGCTCGGCACCCGTAGCACAGTAGTTGTGGTGCCAGGCACATACACCGAGGGTGGTGAGTTTGAAGCAGGCCCAGGCCAGGTGAACAACGGTCGCAACTGCAACAAAATATGGCCGGGGGGCTCGGCGCCTGAAGCTCAGCAGCTGAGTGCCAGCCACATACACTGGAGCCAGCAGGTTCAAACTCAGCCTGGGCCTGCCAAACAACAATGACAACCACAACCAAAAAATAGCCGGGTGTTGTGGCAGGCGCCTGTAGTCCCAGCTACTTGGGAGGCTGAGACAAGAGAATCACTTAAATCCAAGAGTTTGAGGGTGCTATGAGCTGTGACACCACAGCACTCTACCAAGGGTGACATAGGAAACTCTGTCTCAAAAAAAAAAAAAAAGTGCTCCAGGTAAGACTCAAACTCACAACCTCAGTATCACTTCACTCGCACTGTCATATTAGTACTATGTGCTAACTGATTGCTTCACTGGAGCTTTGGCTACCCTGTTACTCGGAAGCTGTTACTTAGCAGAGTACTTCAGTTGTTCACAGCCATTTGACCTCGTTGGACAGCTCCACCTTGTGTTGCATATGCAAATAAAAATTAAAATAAAAAAAATACCCAGGCATTGTGGCAGGTGCCTACAGTCCCAGCTACTTGGGAGGCTGAGGCAAGAGACCGCTTAAGCTGAAGGGTTGGAGGGTACTGTGAGTTGTGATGCCACTACACTCTGCCAAGGGTGACATAGTGAGACTCTGTCTCAAAACAAAAGGGGGGGAGTATAGCAGAGAAATATAAAGCTTTTCTGGCCTCTTTAAATGCTCAAAGAAGACCAATCTTGAAATTAGAAGGCCACAGATTCCCCACCCCTGGATGATTTCTTGGATATGACACCAAGAACATAAGCAATAGAAATAAAAATTGACATGTGGGACTACATTGGAGGAAAGGGCTTCTGCTTAGTAAAGGAAACAATCAACAAAAACAAAAGTCAATCCATGGAATGAAAGAAAATATTTGTTAACCATTTATCTGATAAGGGGTTGGTATCCAAAATATACAAGAAGCTCAATTCAATAGCAATAAAAAAAAAAAAAGGACAAAATAATCCTGAACCCTGTAGTTTTAAAAAATGGGCAAGGGTTTTGAGCAGACATTTCTCCAAAGAAGACCTACAAATAGCCAACAGGTATGTCAAAGGATGCTCAGCATTATCAATCCCTGGGGAAATGCAAATCAAAAGCAAAACCTCACACCCATTAGGATGTCTAGTAACGAAGAACAATAAAAAAGATAAGTGTCCTTGAAGATGTGGAGATTGGAACCCTTGCACTACCCTTGGTGGAAATATAAAATTATGCAGCCATTATGGAAAACAAAAATACCTCAAAAAATGAAAAACAGAACTACCACATGATCTAGCAATCTGCATTTATAAGAGCAGCAATAGGGAAACAATGTCCATAGCAGCAACGCCCATCAATGAATGAATGGATAAAGTAAATGCAGTATAGACATATAGTAGAATATTATTCGGCCTTAGTGAAAGAAAGAACTCCTGCCACGTTGACAACATGGATGAACCTGGAGGAAGGACATTATGCTAAGTGAAGAAAGCTAGCCAGGCACAGAAGGACAAACCTTGTGTGATTTCACTTATATGAGATTTCTAAAATAGTCAAACTCACAGAAACAGAGTACAATGGTGGTTGCTACTATCTGGGGGGAGGGAAAAATGGGGAGTTGCTATTCATTGGGTATAAGATTTCACTCATGTAAGACGAATAAATTCTGCGATCTACTGTTCAGCATAGTGTCTATTGTTGACAATACTGTTTTGTGCACTTAAAAATTTGCTAAGAAGATAGATCTCAGGTTAAGTGTTCTTCCTAAACCAAAACTTAAATAAATGTAACAGAATTTTCAAAAAGGAAAAATAAGTAACAGTTTGCTGCTTCTGAGGGGAAAAAAGTGACTTCCTACTTGTACTGGGTTAGTAGGCACATGTGTAGTAGATGAGAAAGCAAGACTAAATACTATGTGTAAATATATCACTAGCAGTGCAAAATCAAGCTTCTGTGAATAATTTCTAGGCAATGCTTAGAATGGTCATAGGTAACATACCAGGAAATGGCTAGAAAGTGCTCCCGCTGTATGGGTAATTTTACAAGCTGTTTGCAATATATACCCTGTTTAGGTCACAGATAAGCTTTAGGTTGGTTTGACTTCCATTTCTTAAAACTTTCTGATTTTGTCTAGCATTAGAATCCAAAAAGAACCCCAAAAAATACTGGTGCAAAGAAGAGCATATTAAAACCAAATGTTACTCTTTTGGTCTCTAGGATAACCTTAGAGAATAAATTTAGGCAACAAAAACTATAGGCGTGCTGGAAGTTCCATAACAGACTCTCAAAAGCTATTTTTCAATAGTCAAAATTAATTATTTGCTGAAATTAAGAAGTATGTAACATTATAAATAGTTAAATAATAATCACAAAGAACACTGTCATTTCCATCAACATTTTTGTTTTACATTATTCAGGGCATCTTGTGTATTTTTTTTCTTTTCTTTCTCTCTCTCTCTCTTTTTTTTTTTTTTTTAAGAAAAGAAGCACAAATTAGATGCAGTTTATTTTTCTTGCAAAGAAACGCTGACCTCTATTCAGAGCCTGTTAATAGCATTATTTCCTTTTTTCCCCTTTCTATACACACAGAGAGCAGAAAGAAAGGGTATGGGGGAAGGGAGTTCCAGAAAGACTTTTTTGTAGAAGTGGTTTTTTTTTGCACCTTCAATTACCTCATGGCAGGTGCAATGACCACTTTGTGCTCTCTTGAGGACAAAAGTGGCAATTTGTACTTACAAATATATGACCGTATCAGTAAAAATGAGGCCATGCTGAAAATTTGCCCCGAGATGTTTAAAGGACACTGAGTTTTGAGTCAAATTTACACATAAGTCAATGCCAAATGACAAATTTCAAGCTTCACAAGTTCAGACATTGATCAGGGAATTGGAGCTTCAAAGCCACAAAGCTGAAAGCTTTCGGACCAAGGAATATTCAACAAAAGCTGTGTAAAAATACGTCAATGCAATTTGGTCACCTCAAGCAAAAATCAGCAAGGCACAACAATAAAGAATTCTACTTTATCTATTTTTTGGACTTCCCTAGAAGAGGAGAATACAATCACTGTCAAAAGTTGATAACTACATTTTCAAAATGGACTTTCAGCTCACTTGAATAGGTATGAAATAATATCACTCATTTGTATAGCACTTCGTTTACAAATAGTTCCTATACATGTTACCACATCTCTTCTCACTTCAAGGCTGTGAAGTAGGGAAAATATAATTACCCTCATTTTATAGATGAGCGCACTGAAAGGAGGTGTTTCTGGAGTAACAGCTAGGAAGCACTGGAATTAGATTAAAAAAATATGTAGTGATATTAATTCTAGGCTATGAAGACAAAGAATCACCTAGTTTAGACATGATAATATTTCTTGATTATCTTTGGGTGTAAGACAGGTGGTATTGCTAGTCACACTGTGAAGTACCTTTGGTATTTACAGTATCACACTGACATGCTAGCATTTCCCCCCTTCACTTACCAAGTTCAATACCTAACTGCCTTTTTATTACACATTCACATATGAATAATATGTATATCTAGCAGTCTACATACAGTGGATATTAATAAGACTATTCTACTGTATGCCAGTAAGCATGTGCTATTTTAAACTAAGTTTTGTTTTCCCACTGGCTACGATGGGGTGATGAGTACAATTTTTAATCTTATGTACTCTTTGAGGCATGAAAAAGTACTGCCTGGGTTAATATAAAATTGAAGTAGAGGGTGGAGCCTGTGGCTCAAAGGAGTAGGGCGCCAACCCCATATGCTGGAGGTGGTGGGTTCAAACCCAGCCCCGGTGGGGAAAAAAAAAAAGAGAAGTAGAATCTAATATTTACTTTACATGGAAGCAATATAAACAACCCATAAAAAGAACCTATTTCTAAATCATAAATATCAATAATATTGACTATGTATTGATATTGTGATTTCATAAGCTACTGTGCTATGTGTTTTATAGTCATTCTCTTATTTAATCCTCAGAACAACCTTATAAGGTAAGCATGGTTACATACATTTTATGGATAAGGAAACTGAGGTTTAGAGAAGCTAGATAATTTGCTCAATTCACACAACTAGTAATTGTAAAGAATGGATCAGAATCCACTTTATATGATTGAACACTGCCCTGTAATCGTATCTCTGGTATTCAACCTTCAGTAGTGTGCAGAAGAATAATCTGGGGCACTTGTTAAAACGTAGACACCTGGGCACTATTATGTATATATGGTAATTTAGCAGTTCTGAGGTCGGGGCTGAGAATCTAAATTTTTAAAAATGTGTGATTGACACATAAAACTGCACATATTCATGGAGTACAACATGATGTTTTGACACATGTATAAATTGTCTAAGAAATTTCAATAAACTCCCCAGGTAATTTTCATAGTGATGATTTTTTCTTTCTTTCTTTTTTAAATTAAATCATAGCTGTGTACATTAATGCAATCATGGGGTACAATGTATGGTGATGATTTTTTTTACCAGACCCTCAGAAAATGCGAAACATTCTCCTGACATAGCTAACATACTTTTTTCTGTGTTAATTTCACACAAGTCTTTTTTTTAAAAAAGTCGTATATTTGAGCTTGTTTTTCTTTTTCTTTAAACTCATAAAGCTCACTGTCTCACTGTGGCTAAAAAACTTGCCAGAAGAACAGAAATTGTGATGTAGTGTGATGCAAGAATATTGATAATTGCACAATAACTAACGTATGAAGGAAACAGGTTTGGTCCGATTCACTGAAGCCAAATAACAGGCTTTCTCTGTGGGTGTTAGTAGAGGCAGCTAGGCAGGTAAGTAAAAGAAGAGAGAAAGAAGAAATGAACACAGAAGGGAGAGGGAAGAAAAGCGCGAAAGGGAGTAAAGGATTAAGCTACTTTGGAACATAAAAATAAGTAGGCTTCTTTCAAAAGACAAACCGGTTCTGATTAAAATTTGTGTTTTGACAGCCATGTCTTTTATTTAGTTTGTTTAGGTCCTTAAATGGAATGACAGGGCACACAATTCAATTGGCAGTTGTGATTAAGAGGTCAGGCAGTGAATTCAGTACTTTAAAAAAACTCTCCCTCTTTTGCCTCCTTCAACTGGCACTTTAGTCCCCTAACTTATTCATATCAGCAGGAAGCAATGGCTGAGCACCACCCTCCACTCACAAGTCTAAGGCCAAGCTTCATTATTAACTACCGCTTCAAGGAAATAAATTCAATGATGTTTAGATAATCCAGGCACATATATAGCTTTTCAGTCCCAATTATTGTTTTCTTTTTCTCCTTCTGAACTATTAATCTAGTATGAAAAGCTTAAAAATAAAAAGGCCTTTTAGAAAAGGAATCACTTTTGTCCCTATACAAAAGAACAGCAAAAAAGGTACTCCCAAGGACAGAGTCTGTTAAAAATCAGATTATTTCCACCACACTCCCCTATTATTCACCTGTCAGTAAAATATGTCCTCTCATTGTCTTGGTTTGAATGCCTATTTTTATCTGACTGGAGCTATATGGTCATTTTTGTATTTATTACTAAATTCTTTAAGTTTTTTTCCCCATTCTACTCCCCCCACCCCAGAACATGTTTTCTGCTCTTAAAAACTGGGCCACATGCCTCTGAGGAGAAAGTAGTACATTATTTCATTCCCACCTTTTCTTCTTTTTTGGCATCTCTGAGGCTGCTATGCCCAGAAGTGCTTCCACTCAAGCCCGACCATCAAATCAATTATCACAGCAGACTGCTTTCTAAATATGAATGGCAATGAATGACAACAGGCAAGGCAAACTTTCAGCTTTGATTTGTCATTGGTAATGTAAATCTTTTTTGTGTGTGTCCTCCCCTTCTTTCTAGGTCTCTTAATTTCTCTCTGTCTTTCCCTTTCAATCCTTGCCTCTCATAGATGTTTGAGAGGGTCCAGCCGTTTGGCCAATTCCGCCCCCCCTCCCCCTCCCCCAGTACCCCAGTAGCTGCATTGTATCAAATCTTCAAATGTCTTCAAATGAAAGCTTCACCTCTGTGAGTCAAAGTCACAAGTGAAAAATGGTACTGGGAGCCATTATTGCTATAAAATCTCTTCCTGCTAACCTCTGAGCCTGATTATTACTGCATTGGAAGAAGCACAACAGTCTTGCATCCTTATTCATTTGGGCTGTTTAAAATTCTGGCCTGCTCCAGTATTTGAAGCTTCAGTTGTTTTGTGCTTAATGTTGCTCATTTCATATCAAGTTCTTGCTTATGTGAAATACTTTAATTTTTAAAATGTTATTATATGCTAGCGGTTTAAAAAGATTGAGAATGCCATAGAGAGAGAGAGACTGGTTTAAGCAAACCATAACTAGCTTTCATAATGCTATATGTGGTCATTAATCCATCACTTTTGTGAGAATGACTGCAATTTCTAATATACGACAGGGCTTTACATTTCTTTTTTCAGGCTGAAAGCAATTCTGTTCACTGGCCAATGATGCCATACTTTTGCCAATTATATTTATAAATATTGCTTTGAAAAATGAGTTCAGAGCAGTAACATCACGTGTAGATAGCAGGCAAGAGAATAAATTTTGCCAGCTACTTAACCAGAAATTCTGTAACAAGAGTCTTGTCTTAGAATATTGATTGTTTTGATTTAGTCAAATAATGACGAGTTGTGTAAGGCTGTACGCCTACAACCAGTTTAACTGGCAAATTAAGCTGTCCATTCTGTTATAATTAATCCACCATCATTGAAATATACTCAACCACAACCTACTTTATGACACACATACATTGTTCTTCCTCTGTGTGTGTGTGTTAGGGGTGGGGGTGGGGTAGTAAGAAGTAGAGATACAAAAGAGTATGAATTACAATTTCTATTCTCCAGAAACAATGTAATTGAGGAGATAATGGACAAAGACTCTGTCTTTTGATTAAACTTGAGTCAGGCTCTTTTGAGCTCCTTTTTTGACTAGCCTTAGTCCTGGGCTCTGCCTTTTGACTCCTTTAGTCCAGTTTTAGCAAAAATCTGGCTGGGTTAGTTTAGTGAAAATCCCCCACCCTTGATATTTGACCAAATTACTTATCTTCCACCTTGGATAGCATATCAAGATGGCCTCCTCCAGCAAGAATCTTGTCAAGTCAGTTTAGCCAGAATCCCGTTAGGCCTAATGTCTCCTTTTAGTACCCATATTTTGCCATGTAAAATGCACTCCTGTGTAGGATGTGCAGCCACATTTTGGGGCCATACTTTCAGGAAAATGCCCCTTATAAAAGTGGCCAGTTCTCCTCTAGAAGAGACACATCTGGGGAAGGCTAACACTCCTCTGGTAAACGTACAGATATACTGCTCTCCTATAGCCACCCACTGTGTAGACAGGTACGTGGCTGGCAGGGTAGAAACTTCTGAGGCTACTGGGCCTACAGGCAGCAGTGGGTCTCTGGGGGCTGGTTGCACAGAGCTCCTAGATTTCTCTCTCCATGCATCAGGGCTTCTGGCCTCAGCCCTTATCCCACATAGTTGTGACTTACCGCACCAGCCCCACCATCACTCCTTTCCCTGATTATGGCGCTTGATGGCGGCCACTTTGGCCCACTTGCACCAGACACCAGATCCTCCTGGGCTGGAAACCCTGGTAGGCCCAGGTAAGAGGGGCCCGGGAAGCCTGTTGGGGTCCATTGCCCCCAACCCAGCTGTACTATCCTTATTTTTCCCTTAAAAATTCGAGCTAATATATGTACATTATACATGGCAAAATACACTTAATTTTCCAGTCACTGACCCCTACCCTCCTCCTTGGCTATAAATCTCCACTTGGTACTGCATTTGGACTTGAGTTCAATCTTACTACCCTACTATAGTAAGGTAGGAGTTCATCAAACTCTATTGTAGTAGTCCCTCTGAATGAAGTCTGCCTTATGTCTTTAACAAGTGTCAGAGTAATTTTTTTCTTTAACAAATAAGACATGGATACAAAAAACAAAACTAGGATAAATGGTACAATTTGCTAAGTGTCAACAGAATTACGTAGAAGGATTATGTAAATGTCGGGAGAAGGATTACTTCAAAATGCTTTCATGAGGTAGATGAGATTTGAGCTTTGTGTGGTGAAAGCATGGATGAGGTTGTCATAGGTAGGCAATAAGACTGAGGTTATTCCCAATGTGCAAGTAAACAGCTTACATTGCTTCACTCATTGTTCTTTATTTGAGAAATTATTTTTGAGCTCGAAGTTCTTTAGCATCTAATTTTATAAATGGTTAACTAACAAAAGACAAAGGTAATGTGCATGAAGTAGAAATAGTCTTTCTGTAGCGTACCCTTAGGCTTGTGGGTATGATATGCTGAGTCAAAGGTGGCTTTCACAGGACCAATAATAACTACAAGAGAGTTTTTATAAGATAGTTTCTAATCTCTTAAGAATTGTGAATTGCGGCTGGGCTTGGTGGCTCAAGCCTGTAATCCTAGCACTCTGGGAGGTTGAGGCAGTGGATTGCCTGAGCTCATGGGTTTGAGATAGGGTGACCAGATTTTAACATCAGTAAGGCAGGACAACATGGCTGTGGGGGGCGGGGCGGGGGCGGGGCAGGGGGCAGGGCAGGGCCTGACAACAATGCAAATTTGATAAGCAGTTCTCGATAATCACTTCTCACCAATTATTTGCTATTATTACAGTTTAACATTATAAAATTAACAAAAATAATATAAAACTCATACTCTGGCGAAACAGCCACATGGCAGCCCAAAACCGTATATTCCCTTCTTCTTGTCCTGCCCATTCATTCATTCTTTCCAAAAATCAGGACTTTTTAAAAATGCCACAGGATGCAGGGCAAATTGTTGAAAAGCAGGATTGTCCAGTGAAAAGCGGGACATCTGGTCATCCTAATTTGAGACCAACGTGAGCAAGAGTAACACCCTGTCTCTAAAAACAGCCAGCCTTTGTCGTGGGCACCTATAATCTCAGCTACTTGGGAGGCTGAGGCAAGAGAATCACTTGAGCTCAAGAGTTTGAGGTTGCTGTGAGTTATGATGACACAGCACTCTACCATGGGCAAAAAAATGAGACTCTATCTAAAAAAAAAAAAAGAATTGTGAGTTGCTCCAAAGGAAATCTTAATGGTCTATTTCTACATAGATTTATAAAGACATCCTCAGCTAAGAGTAGATGTCCTGGAGTAGTTACAACCTAGGACTTTTATAGTCCAGAGCTGTACCCCTTGGGGACTCTTTCTAGGCCAGTGTCCACATCTTCCGTATGTGTCCCAGGTCTGCTGCAACAAATTTCCACAAACTGGGTGACTAACAACAACAGAAATTTTTTTTCACAGCTCTGGAGGCAAGATTTTGAAATAAGGTGCTGGCAGGGTTGGTTTTTTCTGGAGGCTCTGAGGGAGAATTTCTTCCATTTCTCTGTCCTAGCATTTGCTAGTTGTCATCAATCCCTGGGATCCCTTGTCAGCTGCACCACTCTAATCTTGCTTCTACAGTCACATGATCTTCTGCCTGTGTGTCTTTGTGTCCCTGTGTTCCTCATGGCCTTCTTATAAGGCTACTAGTCTAGTCATTGCATTTAGTGCCTACTCAAATCCAGTAAATCACTGTATCTTAGCCTGATTACATTTTCAAAAACCCTATTTTGCAAACAAGATCTTATTCACAGATGGGGGTGTGGGGGGGACGTTAGGATTTCAACATATCTTTTTTTTTTCCCCACATATCTTTGAGGCAATATAATTCAACCCACAACCCTCTCATATCAATTATTAAAGTATTGTTTTCCTAAAGGGGATGAAGTAATCCTATCTAATGATTTATTTTCCACAATTTTTTTCTTTTGAAACAAGCAAGTTCATATAACACCTATACCTAAAATATAACCTGACTTTCAACTAAAGTGGAATGTTTAATTTCTAATCTAATTTAGTACATATTAGAAGTCTCCAAAATCTATTCTGCACATAGCAAGAGCAAGGTAGCAAACGCTAAGTTACATTAGGCCCTGTGGGGAGATAAAAAAAAATGATAAAAAGAATTGGCTCCTACTCTCATACAGTTTACAGCCTTGAGGTTTCACAGCATAGAATGTTTGCAATGGAAGGAATCTAAAGATCATTTATTCCAAACCACTCATTTTATAGATGAGACCTTTGAGGCCCAGAAAGGTTAACTAACTTGCCCAGGGCTTGCAAAGTTAATTGGGGAAATAGAACAGGGAAGGGAAACAAATGAAGGGCATAATTTTAAAGAAATCCAGCTACTATTTTGCTTTCATGTATGAGGTACACACTGAATGTAGATGATGTATCACAGAGATTAGATCACAGCCTAGCAGTCAAGAGCAATTCTAGAGTAGATGCCAAGGCTCTTTATCTTCTCCTTTACCCTGGTCTGTGAAGCCACCCAGAAAGCAAAATGATTCCCTGACCTTTCTTTTCGTGGAGAATGGGCTTAAACCAAGTTTCAGTTGCCTGGGGAAGTAACACCTTTATAGCAGAAAGCACAGGGCTATGCAGTTCTGCCTATTGTAAATCTCTGATGACCATAAACTAATGTTGGAGAAGTAGCCCCCAAGGGGGAGTGGGATCAGGGAAAAGGGATACAGGAGTTATAGATACACTGTGGATAAAAGAACCATGATGCATGGCTCATCCTTTTGTGTTTCAAAAGTGAAGCAGTATTACTGACTTTGGGGTGGGGGGAAGGGTGCATTTCCTACTTTAAATACAACCAATTGTTAAAACAGTTTGCAAGTCAGTTTGTAAGTAAAAGCTCTTCTTTCTTTTCTCCTTTTATGGAAAACATTTGATAACTAAAAGAACTATAGGGTGGTGCCTGTGGCTCAAAGGAGTAGGGCGCTGGCCCCATATGCCAGAGGTGGTGGGTTCAAATCCAACCCTGGCCAAAAACTGCACACACACACACACACACACACACACACACACACACACAAAGGACTATAAATAATGGAATTAAAAACAACCCATCACTGAAGTAAAAAAAAAAAAATGAGGTACCATGTATTTTATCATAACCTAACTTAAAGAGTAAACAAAACAACAAAAAGTTGGGGGGGGGAGGATTAGAAATTACAGGAGGAAACCAAGAATTTACCTTTTTATTATTCAACCGTCATTAAATCATTATCAACTGAGCCTGGTTTCTCTGAATTAACGGAACTAGCATTTAATCTGACTTACCTAATACAGGGATATACTTACTTCTTTTTTATAAATGTACAAGATTTAAAATTAAAGTAGAAAAGCACCACTTTCCAGGCCTACTATTTTGGGATACATTGAAAAATTAACTATGTTTCTACTAATTTATTCAAATATTTCATTCAAAATATTCTTTTCATAATTACATTTCTTAGAGTTATCAGTGAGAACTGCAATTTTGAATTAGGTGGATTTCAAGTATACCTATATGCCTAGATGTGAATTAACACAAATTTTAGCATCATCGGCTTGAAAACAGAGGTGCAGAGAAACTAAGTAACATTTTATAGATTAACATAAACAAATTTACATAATCAGAGATTCGAAGACATAGTAGAATGTCATATATTCTTTGAGGTTTTGAAAAAGAATAAAATTTGACAAACAATGCATTATAATTATTATCTCCATGAGTGTCTAACTATAAAATAGAATTGTTGCTTTACTAGCAATGAGAATTACAAATTGGAGGTGTTAAGTGTATGTACATCACGTTTCCCTGGGGCTTGTTACACAGTTGTGACAATATCAAAAACCTACCTCTCATGATATGATCAGCCTTATAAGATAGTTAAAATGCAAGCTAACTTTGGGAAATTCCATAAATGAATAACTAAGTAGAAGAATCATTCTTTCACTCATTACCAACTTTTGCCTGTAAGCTGAGGTGTTTTTTGTGTTTTATTTTTTAAGACAGAACCTCACTGTGTTGGCCAGGTAGAGTGCAGTGGAGTCATCATAGCTCATTACAACCTTAAGCTCCTGAGTAGCTGGGACTACAAGCATCTGCTATAACGCCCAGCTAATTTTTCTATTTTTTGTAGAGATGGAGGTCTCACTGTTGCTCTGGCTGGTAGTGAATTCCTGACCTCAAGTGATCCTCCCACCTCAGCCTCTCAAAGTTCTAGGATTACAGGTGTGAGTGACCATGCCCAGCCATAGCTGAGTTTTTGGTCATTTATGACATAGCTCAGAAGAGGAGCTCCTTAGTGGCTTTTTTTTTTCATCAGAAACTACATTAAGACCCGTAATTGGAAAAGGACCTACTATCGAGACATTAAATCTAAATTCTATGATAGTCCCCAAACTTTACTTCAGTATCAAACACATTGATTTTTATCAGTGCAAGGTTTCAATACGAAATTTATAGGGACATACAATTTCATGTGCTAGCTCAACTCTAATCATATTTCAATCTTTATTTATTTATTTAAGCATGAAACAGAGTTTATTGAGGAAGAGCAAGATAGGCTTACAGAGTAAGGAAGTTTACAAAACAGGATATAAATACAGCTAACAGGTCTCACTTGCCAGGGGGCAAGTAGTCAAAGAGGCTGTACTTCAATTTTGTAATTATTTGATTTACCTTCTGAAAACTGTAGAGCTCATTTGCTTGCATATTTCCCTCTAATACAATGGATTTTTTTAATTCGAAAGGATATATGCATTTTAAAGTAGCATTACTCATCCAATTGAAAAACAATTATACAGCTCAGACTTTCTTGAAGTCATCTCTCATACAAGTTCTGTTCAAAAGCACTTTTAAAGCACTCAAATATTAGTTACATCTCTGAATTTCAGTCCTCAGACTGAGAAGACATACAATTTAATTAAGGTTAGGCAAGATGCAGACATGGACTATATACAATGGGAGTAGAAAGGACCTTTCATTCGAAGTGTCTTTACCTTTGCTATTTTGTTAAACAGGAGCCCAAGCTGAACTTTGCTAACTTATTATGTCAATCCTTGGCTATGGAAGTGGCATATATGTAAACTTAAACTTTTCTGCCACTCACGTGTTAAATCACTACTCCTCCTGACTCCATGTGGAAAATACAGCTACAACTTATAACCAAATGAAAACAACCATGGTCAACTATGGGTATGTATTTCATGACTTTAACTGAAATTTGAACATGACTTTTTTAATATTTACATGAATGTAATGTGATTTATCTTTAAATGGACTAAAATTAATGAGAAAATACAGAAATTTCCCCTAGAATGAAAGACATAGAGGATAGGAAATTTGTTTTAAATATTAATATTAATGTGCTGGGTTCTAACAACACAAAGTAAAACTGCAACTGAGCTATGTTTTACATAGAAGATGATGCACATAGGTAGATTTTTAACATTTTCCCCATGGCTCATTCTGCAAATGTTGAAAAGTTTTCAAACTGTTAAAGGCACTATAAGTGCTTTATGTTTTAAAAAAAATGGCTTATGTTGTTCACTTTTGGTTTACAATACTAAAGCTATTTTGTGATTAGTTTGGGAAGCCCAGCAATATTTCTAAAAATGACCTGGAGATGCAACTTGACGACTATATTTACTTAGCTAGCATAATAATTAGAATCTAAATTTGCATTGCAAGATAGCATAGCATCTATACAGCACTGACAATGAGCTATTTTCTTGGCAAATAACTGATGGATAGTTCATTCTGAGTATGCTTGGAGAAACATATTAATAAGATAACCCATGCCTTTTCTCACTCTAAATATCTACAGATGATCTCTATTTCAGATGACTCTAAGTAGCTAAACACGAATAAAAAAGAACACCTTTCTGGCTCATTAAGGCAATTGCTCAAGCTGTCATTAGCATTATCTCTGAAAATGCAGTACAGGATGCAGCAGGCCTTGTCTGTTGCAGAAACTAATGGCACAGAACTACCTTCTGACAGCAGGGCTGAATTTACATACTTTACATATTCAGTGAGTAAAGGAATAATTTACATTAATCAAATAAACCGTGTTTGGGGGATTTTCCCCTCATTTGAAATATACCTGTCTACTTTGTAGGCCTAGTCACCGACAACTGCATAATAAATGAATTAAGTGTGCCAAAGCAAAAGGGGGCCTTTTTTACTTATTTAATGCTACCCATTTTCTATCAGGCAATTGTAAATTATGCCTCAGAAGATAAATAGCAAGTCATTCCTGAAAAGATGAGATGCTCTGGTTTTCATTCTCAGACCTGCTAGGCTGACTACCTGTCAGATAAGGTTGAAGCCAGGATTATGTCTTGAAAAGCTGACAATCCACAGATTTTTATCACTAAATCAAACCTGCTGGATTTAAACTCTGTGAACTTCAATTATCTCATATTTAATTAAAATAACTAGATTAAACCAAAAATGACGGGGGTGGGGGGGAGTCCTGGCAAAGGTGACTCAAGGAGTTATTGGGGATGAGGAGACTTCATTTTCACAAATCAGATTTCTTATTTCTAATAAAGCGAGATTTACATTTACAGGCGATGCAAGGCATCGTTGAGCTGCACAATACTAGAGGTTATCTAGTCCATCCCAGAATGATAATCATCTACCCTGTTTTTAGAAGTCTCTGTGGGAAGAGTTTCTGCATATGTTGAAATGGTTTCAAACTGCTAAAGGCACTCTGAGCCAGTTTACTAGAGAACAAGAAAATGAAAATTTTATACTTCACCAAGTAAAAGACAAGAATAATCTGTGATCCAAAGATTGCTTTTATTATTATTATTTTTTTAATATGGTAGGATGGCATAATTACCATTACTTACTTTCTTTCTTTTCTTCTTTTTGCAGTTTTTGGCCAGAGCTGGGTTTGGACTCACCACCTCTGGTATATGGGGCCAGCACCCTACTCCTCTGAGCCACAGGTGCCACCCAATTACCATTACTTTCTAAGTATCTAGTTTCATAATGGAATAATCATAACATAATGAATTATTTAATCAATAAATACTCATTGATGATCTACTCCAGCAGTCAGCAAACTTTCTCTGTAAAGGGTCAGGTAGTAAATATTTTAGGCTTTGTGGGCCGTAAGGTCTCCGTTGCAGTTGCTCAACTCTACTGCTGTAGCTCCATAGCAGCCACAGATAATACATAAATGAATGGATGGGGCTCTGTCCCAAAACTTTATTTATGGAAAATTACATTTCATCTAATTTTCATGTCACAAAATATTCTTCTTGTGTTTTCTAATCATTTCAAACCACAAGAAACCATCTTAGATTTGGGGCTGGATTTGGCCTGTAGGCCATAGTTTGTTAGTCCTTGGTCTATTCTACATTTTAGTCATTATAAAAGGGAGAGAAAATGGTATACAACATGGCCCCTGTTCATGATGGTTGGGGAAACAAAAACAAAAGCTTTAAAATAGTGGCAAATAACATAAAACAGCACATACTAAGGGATTAAGTGTGTGGAACAGCCCATAGGCGCTAAAAGATTCAGGACTTGAAGAGGACATAAATCTGTGAGAGCTGGAACAGTCAAAACAGGACTCATGTAGCAACTAATTGTACCAGGAAGCACTAGTTGGATTTATATAAGTGGAGACAAGGAGGAAATAGCACTCTAGGTGAGAGAAATAATATGAACCAGGATAAAGAAATGTGAGTGACCAGGTTGCATTTGTGGGAAAGTAGATGAAAGGCCTGTTTAAGCAGAATCAATTGAAGAAATTAATTCATTCACTCAATAGCTAATTCTTGGTCATTTCTGTGTGTCAAGCATTCTGGTAAACGCTGGAGATACTGTGATGAGTAAGACACAACCCTTGCCCTCTGCTTGCTCGCAATCTTGTTAGAAGGACAAATAAGCAAACAATTATAATACAGGATAATGTGTAGAATGCTCACCCTGAAGAATAAAGCTCTCAGAAAACAACTGTGATAATTAAAAAAATTTATGTCTGTTCTCAACATTCCTTTCATTCAGCATTTACAGTAGAGATTTGTGATTTAAACCATAAGGAGACTTCAAATACAAAATATAAGTCTCTTTGTGACCCACCCTGGGCCTGATAATTTAAATATTCAAATATATCTATCTTTTCTAGAGAAATGGCAAAATCATATAAACTTCCTGTAAATAATTTTTAGCAACCCTTTGAAGATTATAATTGTAAAAGGGATTATTACTTTACTGGCTTGATTCATTGGAACTGGGCAGTATGTCACTGGTCCTAATAATGTGCATACACCTGTCTGTAAGCCTTTTCAGCAATGAAGTAAATTACTGTGGAAAAGCCTGGAGTGTTTTTTCACCGGAGATCTTTAAGAAAAGGATTTATATCTACCTGCATGAGATGGCTCAGGATCAATAATGCCTAGAGCACAGCATGAATTTTCAACTCTATGATTTGAAAACTCATAAATGTATTCCAATGAATATGTCTACAAATTACTCACTCATTCTTTAAAAATGTAGTGGTGTTATGAGTCTTATCTGAGGCAAGACCTAAAAATTCAGCTGCAAGTGTTCCTAGCACCGTGACCAAAGAAAACCTGAATGAATTCCTAAATCTCTTGCACCAGCCTCGAAGTGAAAGGTAACATTGTAAGGAAACAGCATGCAGTTTGGAATTACACAAACTGGTGTTCGGATTCTGATTCCACCACTAACCAGCTGTGACCTTGGCCAAACTACTTAACGTCTCTAATCCTCTATTCCACCTGTAAACGTGGAAAAATGAAACCTAACGCTCAGGAATGTTGGGAAGAAGCCATGAGATGGTGCACATATGATACCTAGTGCAGTGCCCAACAAACAGTAGATCCTCAATAAATGGTAATAAATTCCTTTGTTCTTTCTTCACTGCAAGCTCCAACTCAACTCTTTTAGGGCAGTGACCCTGAGCAGCAGGCACAAAGATGTCATTTGCAGGGTAAAAGACCCAGGCAACTTAAGTGAGCATAAAGGAGGGAACAGGTCTAGGCATGTGATCTTTCTTCTGTGGTTATTGTGGGTAGCATAGTGTGGGGAGTGCTCGTTAATGAACAACTACTAAAGGAGGCACCTCTGGAACCTCCCCTTCCTCCTGAATCCAAATATGCATCTGCATTCTACACTTGCACTTTCTCATTATAGTGCTTTCTCGGCCATAGACCACTTTTCAGAAGACAGGGTCCTTGGGGCAGGGGCAAATGAATAATGAGGACAAATCAGAGGGAAATATAATTTTCCCAGCGGTACCTCTTGTTTTCTACCATGTTAAGAAATATTTTTTGCTTTTTCTCAGTTCATTTCTAAAAACATTCTCACACCCTTGGAATGCTATAATACCAATCCTGCCATTTGTAAAGAATGTCATTTGTACTTCTCTATTCAGCATTAAAATGAGGCTTCCTCAGTAAATAATATATTTAAAAGCCTCTCTGAGCTAGAACAAGCATACTCCCTTTGTTCATAGCAGCTCCCATGGCCTTAGAAGGGCTGCCTGCAGTTCTGTTCTTAACCTGAATATTTCACATGCTTTGGAGCTGAGTACGTTGCATGATTTTTTTCACAGCCTTGGAATCTTCATTATGTTGCATTATCTGCGAGTATTCTATTTTTCTTGCTACTAAACGTATATGCAGTTGTGCTGCTGCCCAGTACTATTTCTGAATGGATTAATAATATCAAGTTTATATTTCCAGGTACACAATTCACAAGCTTTCCAAAATATTCTAACGGTAAGATGCCAGTAGGTTAAAAAAAAAATCACATTGTTACGAATAGTATCTGAAGGGTTAAGAGCCCACAGAGGAAATAATCAGGGAGTTAGGTATATGACATAAACATATTGGCACAAGCCTGAATGCATAAACCTCATACATGCAAAGACAGAAAAAAATGTTAAGTACTATTCCAGTTATTTGCAAGCACAGTATTGAAATACCTAGGTTATTTCTGGCTGTTTCAAGTTAGTGAAGTTCTTGAAAACACTGATTAATTTATGCACACCAAAATTATATATTACATATATACATATATATGCTACATATATAGCTAGTCACTGGCAAAAACATGGCAACTCTAGAGGCTTTTGTCTCTAGTTTACGTAACAGTAGCTTCCATAATGAACAATATATATTTATAAAAACATTCAGAACCTGCTCGGTGCCTGTAGCTCAAGGGATAGGGAACCAGCCACATACACCCAGGGCTGAGGGGTTCCAACCCGGCTTGGGCCAGCCAAACAACGACAACTACAACAAAAAAAATAGGCGGGCATTGTGCCAGGCACCTGTAGTCCCAGCTACTCAGGAGGCTGAAGCAAGAGAATTGCTTAAGCCCAAGATTCTGAGGTTGCTGTGAGCTGTGATACCACATCACTCTACCGAGGGCGACATAATGAAACTGTCTCAAAAAAACCAAAAAACCAAAAATGTTCAGAAGACAGGGATAATATCTTAGGCATCTTTTGTATCCTGCGTAATGCCTGCCAGAATGTTCTGCACCATATAGTATACATATAGTATCAAATGAATATATATCTGTTTTTTTCCCCAAGTCTATTTTTTTTTCCAGATCATAGTGTGTGTATGTATATATATATGTATATATATATACATACAGTTTCAGTTTCTACTAGAAAATTTATCTTAAAAAGCCATGTTGTACAATCACTCAATCCTGTTTAAAACAGCACTCAGGCCATTTATGTAGCTGATTTGGATTAGCCCTTGCTCCACAGGGCTGATTACCACCGTGGAAAGGAAATAAAGAGAAAAATTCTTCGAGATGTGTAAATAAACAAATAGATATGATAATGTGCCTAGAACACTAAGTAAGACGAAAATCATGAATAGTTCACTTGTAATATCAGTTTTGGATTTTGCTACTGTAACTTAAAATAAAAATTTCGAAAAATTAGACCACAGATAATAGGCAAGTCACATTTTTATTTCATTGGTTATCGCACCGGTCATGATGAATGTGTCACATAATAAAGGAATGAGCTGGTTATTGCTAGCACTCCATCTTAAGCTGCATTGTTGCTTGTTTCTTTGGAAAGTAATAAGTTAATGAATAGATGCTGCTTTCTATGATACGGATGTCCTTCACTACTAGAATCTATTGAATTCAGCAATGAATACATATTCATGAATGTGCACTCTTCTCAAAATAGGGATTTAGACAGTCTACTCCATTAAACATAAGTTTATTTTTCTTCCAGGTGTCAGCCAGGGAATCAACATTTTGGTCAGTGGCCTTTTCATGATGTTTGTCCTAATGGATGCCACCTGGAAACAAAATCAACTAATGTTTAATGGAATAGATTTTCTAAATTTCCATCCTGGGAAGAGTATTGTTTCATGAAGAAGTAATTAATTCTAAATATTAGAGATGAAATAGACTCATAAATACGACGGTAGCTGAATCTGGTGCTAATTAAAATAAGAGATAAACAAAAAGCATATAATTTACTTTCTTATTATATATTCACATTCTATTGGTAATGCTAATATTTAGAGCCTACATGCCATCATTGACTCAATGCTTTTGCAGCAGAAGTATTTATTTAATCATCCTACCAAGGTTTCTTGCATATGTGATGAGGTCAACTGTGTCATCTGTTAGTCTGTTCCAGTTACAACAGGTATGAACAAAGGATTTCCTGCATTTTGATTTAGTGACACGTCATGTAGCTATACTCTCAGTAACATAATCATCTAAAATGGTTACTAAATATTAACTGATGTAGTGGTGTAAATGTTCACACAAAACCTAATAAATCACGCATCCCCAAACTTTCTTGGTTTCCTTTACAAGTTATTATCCAGTTTTTAAAAGAAATCCTTTGCAATAGTCTGGTCATGCTCAATAAATAGACATACCAAAATCAAACTTGACATAGGCTTGTGAGATATAAAACAATATACACTTGACAAAGTGGCATAAATATAAGAAATAATTCTGCCAAATTTTCTTAGGCCAAGAGGGATGGGGAATGAGGTGGGAAGGGCCATCAATGTACATGCCAGATTCATACAGTGGTTTCTGTTGTTGATACTCAGTCAGGATCAACAAATATCTTAGCATCTTCTGTTTCCATCACCATGGTAAGATACTAGGGTTAATGAATATAACACAAGTCCCTATCTCCTTAAAGGACTGTATGCTTTAACGACCACTCTATTCTATTCATCCTAGGTGACCACTTAGGAATAGAGCGTGATCACTAAGAGTTGCAGCCCTGTTTGTAAGAGACAGTGGCCAAAGGCTGACATTCAGAACTTTATAATGGCCTAGTATTCTACTCTCCGGTAAGAACTGTCTCTGGTGTGGATAATGTGATGGCAGTAAAGATACAGTGAGGAAAAATCCTAAGAGGGAAAATTTTGCTTCTATCCATTTTTTACAAAAGTATTCCCCTGACAGCTTGGTTTGATTGACAGCTCTTACAGACTGACCTAATGAACCTTCAGCCTGGAAGCCTTCACACATTCCCTGATAGGCAGTGAACTCAAGTTTTACTGTAGGCATCATCTCCTAAGCTCCAGTGATCTGACTAAAGTGGCATGGCCTCCAAATACCACTGCAAACATTTATCGCAGGCCAATCCTAGCAGGAATGTTGTCAGACTGATATTTCAGCTTTTATAGTCTCTCTGCAAATCAGCTCAAATCACATTGTTCCAGGTTTAGATTAAGCATCTAATTGTATATCCCCATAGAAAGAAAATACATGGTTTCTGCTAGGATTTTCCAAAGGGTACATTACAATATAGCAAAACATCCCGCAGACACAAGTGTATATGCAAATTATTTGCTTATTCTCCTGTACACTGTGAAACAGATTTTGAGGTTATTTTAAAGTTTAAAAAAATCTAATGTTCACCTTATAATTATTTTATTTTTCTGTTTCTTCCTTAGCCATTAGAGCCAGCTTATAAAATGAACAACAGTGAAAATGAGACATAAGGCCAGGGCAGGAATGAGGCAGAAGTGTGATTAAAACCAAAAAATATGTCCTGTAGAAATAAAAATGAAGTCCCTGGGTCACATTCAGAGGATTCTTTTACACTGTGTACCTTAGGTCTTAAAATATAATTTCTCAAGAAAAATGGGGAAACCAGTATTACTGTCTATTACAAAGAGGGACGACTTTGTGGATTTATTTCAAATCTTTGTATGACAACAAAAAGGAATTAGTCTAACTGTGACCAGTTTTCTAGAAATAACAAGCAACTTACTTTGGAATTAAAAGAGGATCTTGCAACTCTAGTGCATGGAAGCTTTAGTTAACAAATCAACATTGAAAACCACTTTCATGATAAACATCTCATACCTCATATCCTCAAATTAAGTAAAACATTTATTACTCTAAATCTGAGATAAAGGGTGTGTTCCTTAGAGTATGCTGCTTCCACAGAATTCTAATTTTAGCTTTAAATTGTCTTTCACCCTCTCAGAAACTAAAGTGACTCATCGGGATAGATTTTTCTTTCTTTGTTCCTAAAATGTTGCCACAGAAGTGAAGATATTTTAATCCACAGAAAAAGAAACAAAATACATACAACACTTTTCTCAAATCACTTCTTCAGGCATATTTAATACAATGATTTTGGATTTGGCAGTCGAAATGCACATAACCATACCCCCACACATACACTCTCAAGCTACCCAGCTACCACAATAAGATAACATCTAAATATCAACAGATTTGGCAAATCTACTTTTCTTTTTCTGAGACAAGAGTCTCATTATGTTGCCTTCGGTAGAGTGCTGTAACATCACAGCTCACAACAACCTCCAACTCTTGGGCTTAAGTGATTCTCTTGCCTCAGCCTCCCAAGTAGCTGGGACTACAGGTGCCCACTACAACACCTGGCTATTTTTTTGGTTGCAGTTGTCATTGTTGTTTAGCAGGCCTGGCCAGGCCCGAACCCGCCAGCTTTGGTGTATGTGGCCGGCGCCCTACTCACTGAGCTAAGGGCGCCACACCAATAAATCTACTTTCCTGAACCTCAACTATCACCTCTCAGGCTTTTTGCATGTACTTGCAGTGTTGCTTTTGCATAACTGTGGTAGAACAACAATAAAAACAAAGATTAATTAACTTGCTGGGTTCTGGAGGACATCTGTGGTAAGAGCTCTAAATTCATCTAGTTTCTAGTGTGTCCTAAGCACTTCCATCCATATTTTTTCTCTGTGTGCAGAAGAGAAGTATACTGATCATCGGTCACAGCAGTTCAAGTAGATGAGATATAGAATTCTTTTTCTTTTTAACACTTTAGTATAGAATCCAACCAAATTTCTTTTAAGTCTCATACTCACTAACTAGAGATTTAAGTAGACATTTTTATCTTGTATACCTTCCTTAAAATTTTGATTCCATATGTAATATGAATGATTTTCTAAGCAACTTACATATGTTGGTAAATAAGATCTGTCTTCTTCAATGTTGTTGCTGTGGGAGCCACATAATCAAGCAATGATTCTATCACTGAATGAAACATTTGAGAAATGCTTCTTTGGAATATCTTAAGAGTAGGCCTCATATTCTTTTGAATAGTTTTGATGACAGCAAATCTTTGGCCTTTGATATAGATTTTAGCTTCTGAAAACAGACAAATATTTCAGAGCCAAGTTGGATAAATAACCTGGTTAAATATGCCTTGCAATACAAAGGTTTTGTCAAACACTAGATTAACTATAAAGAAATGATACTGAATTTCTCTCAAGCTCAAATTCAAGTTACCACTGAACATTAATTTGGATAAATAAATTTTGGTTGGTCTGATAACAAAAGCAATAGAGTGTACAGTCACCTCTCAATATCCATGGAGGACTGGTTCCAGGATTTCCTGCAGATATCAAAATCTATGGATGTTCAAGTTCCTTATGTTAAAGGGCAAAGTATTTACATGTAACCTATCCGCATCCTCCTTTACCCTTTAAATCAGCTCTCAATTAGAGTACCTAATATAATGTAAATGCTATGTAAAGTTGATATACTGTATCATTCAGGGATTGGTGACGTTGAAAAAAAAGTCTATAAAAGTTTATACAGACACAATATTTTAAAAAATATTTTCCATCCATGGTTAGTTGAATCCATGTAAGCAGAATCCACAAATATGGAGGGTCAACTCCATACATTCATGGGGAAGGGAATTCTAAAGCAAGACATGACAGTTCATTTTACAGATTAGGCAATGAAGGCCCTGTACCTAACAGAGTCCTGTATAATAGTTAGTTTACTATTAAACAGTATCACAGTGCTAGGATTAAGAGTGCAGCAAGGCTCGGCGCCTGTGGCTTAATTGGCTAAGGCGCCAGCCACGTACACCTAAGGTGGTGGGTTCGAATCCCCAGCCCGGGCCTGCCAAACAATGATGGCTGCAACCAAAAAAAAAAAAAATGGCCGGACGTTGTGGCGGGCACCTGTGGTCCCAGCTACTTGGGAGGCAGAGACAGGAGACTGGCTTGAGCCCAGGAGTTGGAGGTTGCTATGAGGTGTGATGCCATGGCACTCTACCCAGGGGGATAGCTTGAGGCTCTGTATCAAAAAAAAAAAAAAAGAGTGCAGCAAGTGTCAGTCTATTTGTTGGCACTTCCCATATCTCAGAAAATCCGCCCTTTCATACAGTGCCTGGAAAAGGTAGCAGTCCCATTTACCATGTGATCTTATCCCTACACTGGCTGATGGGCCACAGGTTGGACATGTAATTCAAGGGGAAGAAATTCACAGGCTAGGCTGGACCAGTCAGATTCTGCCAGAAGAATCTGAACTCAGAGAGACCATTGTGACATAAAAATAGGCTGTCTCACAGTTGTTGCAGTCAAGTTCAAACAAAGGAAACGGATGGAGAAAAAGAGGAGACAGAGACAAGTGAGGCCATGGAGGGACAGACAAAACAACTTGTACTTCTCATTTTTCAATTTTGGTTTTAGTCTAAGGCGCTCTATGATCTGACTGTTGTTTCCTATTCTTGGATGTATAAAACATTGTCAATCATATCCTTGAATAATCCCCCATCACTCAAGCTAGCTTGAGTATCTATTCTGTGTAACCAAGCAAGCCCTATGACAATGTGTTATTGTGCTTCTAGTCCGCCCTTTAGTTTGACAATTTAAAAAGTCAGAGAAATAATTTTTAAACTGTTCATGGAATGCCTGAATGCCCAGGGAAATGAAGTGATTCACTTAAGTCACTCACAGAGTGATAGGTCAGGGACTAGAAACCAGATCAAACTCAGCACAGACCCTGGAATTAGATGATCTTCGAAATGTTACTTAACCTCTTCTTGCCCCAGTTTCCTCCTCTATAAATGGGAGCATCTAATAGGGTTGTTGTGAGAATTAAATTAGTTATCATACAACACAAACAGTAATAGCTGATTGAACCAGTGGAGCCACCTGACCTAAAGGGGAGGCACTGGTGGGGTGTGGTGGCTCATGCCTGTAATCCTAGCACTCTGGGAGGCCTAGGTGGGTATACTGCCTGAGCTCATAGGTTCAAGACCAGCCTCAGTCAGAGCGAGACTTCATCTTTAAAAATAGCCAGGCCTCGTGGTACGTGCCTGTAGTCCCAGCTACTTGAGGCAGTGAGGCAAGAGAATTGCTTGAGCCCAAGAGTTTGAGGTTGCTGTGAGCTGTGATGCCACAGCACACTACCAAGTGTGACCAAGTGAGACTCTGTCTCAAAAAAAATAAATAAATAAAGGGGAGGCACTGTAGGTTCATCAGGGAGGTGGAGCCTCATGCAAAAAAGGAAGAGAAAAAAGAAGCCAAATAACATTTCTCCCATAGGAATGTAGAATTGGGATCCAAGAATCTTTGCCTGGAGGTAGAAGGGGCAGTTAGACCTGGGTAAATAAAGTTTCCCATTAAGCACTAGCTTAAACACCCGTGAACCACTGTAGAGGACCCCAGAGCCACCTTGAAAGGAGAGCAAAGATCTCCTTTCCAGGGATGTAGGTCTAGAGATAGGATATTTTCTTCCCTGAATACCCTGGAGACTCTCTGTATCTCTTCAATAAACAGTTTAAAGGGCTTTTTGTTCCTTGCAATAGAAGAGGCTTTTTTAAGTAAAATGCTTATTAATAGTACCTTAACTTTTCTTGTGAAAATTAAAAGTATCTACATATACAGAGCATAGCAGGTAGGGGAGGTCCCAGATACTTCCCATCTCAAACACATTTTCCTAGTGCTCTCACACTGTTTTCCACCACTGTCATACAATACTCTCATTTCTCTCCTTCTGGGTGAAGGTGCTTTATCACCATCTTATCACCAGGAACTAAACCGCACAGGTCTTAAGAATGAGTAATTAATCATTCTCTATCCATTTAGCATCACTGGATTCATTTTGTTTAACATGATAGATAATAGCTCAAATCTATATTCTTCCAATTAACATGTGAAAATGTTCTTTCCTGAGGTCCTTTATCCTTACAAAGCTAACCAAGCTCTAGAGCATATTCTATAATTAGCACCCTGAAAATATTTTTCAAAACAGCAAAACAGCAACCTGAGCACAAACCAGAAGGAAAATCAGGCTACTGCAAATTATAAACAACTTCAGATGATTTATGGAGAAAGAATTCTACAAAGCTTCCTTAATGTCAGGATATAAACAGTTTTTAGTGCTATTTAGTTAAATGATAATTATAAAACTCATTGAACTGAATGAGAATTAGGATTGTCAGACAAATGCTTGTAAGGGGTTAATTAATTCATTTGAACCACACAGCTCTGCTGAAAATGGGCTCATTATTTTAAGCCACCAACTTTGTCTGCTTCTTAGTATTGTCCTCCATTCTCCATCAGATTTACCCTGGTGCACTCCCACCCTCAATAACAAATGTCAGGAGATAGAAATATTTAAAAGAAAATGTGAGCTAAAGGCATTTTGCAAGGGTACATCAGGGGTACAAAGATGTCTGCTGGAACACTGAAATGGAAAGATCATTTATTAGTATACCATGGTTCATAACATCCCAAAGGGTTCAGTATTTTCATTATACACATAAACATACCCCCTCCTTCTTTCCAAATGCCTCATTACAGCTAAGCCTGGAGCTTTTCTCTTAAAAAGCTTTCCTCTGAAATTATTAATAATTTGAAGTTCCCTACAGGCCAAGGGTATTATTACAGTCAAAATGCATCAATATGTATATATACTTATATACTCTCTTTTATGCTATTTTAAATAACAAAGTATTTAGTGGGAACAGTAAAGAATTTATAAGCCATATACAGAAAAGCCTAGAGGAAGATGGCAATATCCCAGACACTAAGGAAACAGCTCTTGAAGCTTATTAGGTGGGTGTAGAAGACTGTAATAGGATTATGAGTTTTGGTTTAGCCTGTCCATCATTTCAAAATCCCCATAACTAAAGGGAATATCTTCATAGGGGTCTGAGTTTAATATTGAAGCTGCTTTATTTAATTCTTCCTATTTTATAATGCTGAGTGCTAATTAGTTCCATCCACTTTCTTCAGGCTTGTCAATAAGACAACTTGGAAGCCAAGAACCTGCTGAATTATGGATTAACCAGTTCTGTAACAGCGTGTTCAAGCAACCTAGTTAGCTGCTCCAAAGTGTAATGTTATTATGGGCATAGAAAAGCATAAAATATTCTTTTGTTATCTTCTGCTTAAAAGCAGAAAAATAACTCCCTACAAGTAAACTATTTATTTCTGATGTGTGAAACATTTGAGATGCGTACAACTAAAATAAATAACATTTACTGTTATGTGTCTATTCAATTCCCGATAGCCATAATACCTGCTACAAAAAAACCCCCAAAAAACAAAAAACCAAAACTAGTCTTACATTTCTTTGAATGAAGAAAAAAATTTAAAGGCAGAAAGATTGAGAGACAGAGCCTGAATGGCATGAGTCCCCTTATCTACCTTCACTCTTACTGACCCTGCATCCTAGCCTCCCTGGGCCTGGGCCTTCCCATCATTTTCCTACTCTTGGCATTTCAAATGTTTCTTTGCTTGTGCAGCTGGACTCTGGAATCAGCCCCTTAGGATCACAAATTCTGGAATTAGATGTAATGTTAGAGATAAACTGAGACAACCCTCTCATTTCATTTCACAAGTGAATTCACTAGGATCTAAAGGTCAAGTGACGTATTTAAAGTCATACAAGTAGAGTTGAAAGTTTGATTAGAAGATTTAAAAAATAAATCCAAGTCTCCTCATTCCTAGTTCAATGCTTCTTCACTTCCATTTACCATCATACACGTAACCATCTGATTCAACCATGCTCAAACTTGCTGCCCTCTCACGGTTACTGGGCTGCTTTCTGCCTCTGAGATCCCCTTCTTTAGACATTAATTTTCTTAGCCATGAGAAACTAAGCTATAATCAAGAACTGACAAAACACTACTTGGCTGCGGCGAGGTTGTGCTCACTGGCTTACTCCCTAAGTGTGTCCAAACTTCCCCTGCCTCCATTGGCTTCCATTTCTACCTTCCTTTCCTCATTCTTAAAGGATGATCTTGATTTCTACCTTGTAAGAATGAGCATATCTCTCAAGAGTTTCATGATCTGTCTTTGCCTAGATACAGATTATCTTCTACCTGCTTATCTTTGTGGTAGGGACAACTCTCCTTTTCTCCTCTCCTGAAGATTATGACACTTATTAAGATATATTTATTCCCTTATCAGTGCCTTCAGTCTCTCCCTGCTTATTGCTGCCTTCTCTTTAAGCCCAAACTAATAAAAATAAGAGACAATATCAGCAATAATAATCAGTGAGTGCATAGAAAGTGCTTCCCATGTGCTGGGTAATATTTTAAGTACTTTGCAAGCATTAACTCATTTAATCTTCCTAATAACGCATGAGGTATTAACTATTATTCTCATTTTACAGATGAGAAAACTGAGACACGGAGTGGTAACGTCACTTGCCCAGGATACGCAACTAAAAAGTGGTAGCGACAGAATTTGAACCCAGAGATCTTAGCTGTAGAGTTTAGTACCAGATTAACCATCACAATGCCTCTTTAATATATGTCGCATAGCTCTATTATGCTGGGTAAGTTACTTCCAGGAGACTCAGCTTCCTGATATGTAAAATGAAAATAGTATGGCTAATCTTGTAGGATTGATAAGAGGATTAAAGGAACTAGAGAATATAGTAATCTATTACGGCTGGCATATATGAAACATTCAATAAATGACGATCAATATAATAATGATGAGATTAGTAAGCACTAAACTCAGCATTTATCAACAAAATAGTCGACAGAAATGCTCCCAGAAGAAGACAAGCTTTATTATGTATTTAAAAAAATCTTTGCCAACCAGGGGTGATGCCTGTGGCTCAAAAGAATAGGGCACCGGCCCATTACGCCAGAGGTGGCGGGTTCAAACCCAGCCCTGGCCAAAAAAAAAAAATCCTTGCCAAACACTGTTCCAAACACAATGTTAACTCATTTAGTCCTCAAAACAACCACGAGGAAAATCCTACCATCATTTCCACTTTATAAATGACAACACTGAGGCAGAGAGAAAATTCACTTCTCCAAGGTCAAGGTCACAAAGCTAGTAAGTGACAGAGCCAAAATTTGGACTCAGGCAGTCTAACTCCATAGTCTATGCTCTAACTACAGTGCTAGGCAGACTGTCAATATAATAATCTGGTACAGGAGGGCAAACTTGAGATGCCCATGGAATGGGAGAATAGCATGGATGTATACAGCCATAGTGAATACAGGTGTATTCTTTTTTTTTTTTTTTTTTTTAGTAGAGACAGAGTCTCATTTTATCCCCCTCAGTAGAGTGCCATGGCGTCATAGCTTACAGCAACCTCCAACTCCTGGGCTTAGGTGATTCTCTTGCCTCACCCTCCCGAGTAGCTGGGACTACAGACACCTGCCACAATGCCCAGCTATATTTTTGGTTGCAGTTTGGCTGGGGCCAGGTTCAAAACTGCCACCCTCGGTATATGGGGCTGGCGCACTAGCCACAGGCACCGCCCTAGTACAAGGTGTATCCTAATGTAATGTTCCCTAAACTTGCCAGCTCAAGAATTACCTATAGATAAAAAGACAAACCAAAACAGAATCCTAGGCCTCCTCCTATACCTACTAACTCAGACTCTGGGCTCGGAGATGGGTAGAAGTTAACAGAGGAACAAATGAGAATCACATTTTTTCAAAATTTAAATAGCTAGGACTCATGCCTGGAGATTCTGCTTCAGCATCTCCGTGTCAGTTCCCAGACTTCATGTGTTACCTTTGGAGGATTCCAAGGAGCCAACAACTTTTTGAAAACTGATAAGTGAAGGGAGAGAATCAAGTATTTATCATGTTTTCACTACATGAACTATATCTCAGTGTAACCAAATAATTGATGAGGGGACACTTCTTTTTATAGAAGTATTCCAATTAATAAATAAAGAAGGAATGATAAGCTATTACTCTTTTGAATTAATGGATCTCAGTAATGATCATCAATGGCCACTAATAAAACAAGAAGAGTCAACTAGCCACCATGTGCTCCATTATAAAACCACACAACACCAACAGCAATAAGGATGTCTTGCTGAAAATACATGTACGGCACCTGAATCTGATCAAACCTCCATATATAACTAAAAATTTATAGGAAATATACATGGTAGGGGGGAAGCAAAGAAACATATAAACAACACCAATGGGATGCAATAAACAACACCAATGGGATGCAATAAACAAAATATAAATTCTATCAGACAAATGACCTGGTTGTTTCAACAATAACAACAGAAAATTACAAGAAAGGGGAAAAAAAGAGAGGGCAAGAGATGAAGAAATGTAGTAGTTAACCTCCAATTGAGATGACCCTCCAGTTATCCCCACCCCTTCGTATTCACACTAAGGTGTAGTTCCCTCCCACATTGCTTTTGGGTTGGTCTATGTGATCAACACAACACACTGTGGCTCCCTCTTTGCTCCCCTTTCCTAAATCACTCACTTTCAAGGGAGCCAACTGTCAGGTAGTGAAGGCACTTGTCTTAACCCATTTGGGAAGCTATAACAAAATAACTCAGACTAGATGATTTATAAGCAATGGAAATTTATTGCTCACAGCTCTAGAGGCTGGGAGGTCTAGGATCAAGGCACCAGCAAATTTGGTTTCTGGTGAGGGCTTGTTCTCTGATTCAGAGAGAACCTTTTGGCAGAAGGGGTAAACATGCTCCCTTCAGGCTCTTTTATGAGGGTACTTCATTACTTCTCAAAAGGTCTCATCTTTTCATACTATCACATTGAGGATTAAGTTTAATATATGAATTTTGCAGGGGGAACAAACAGTCAGACCATAGCAACACTCAAGAAGCCCTACAGAGGCTCAGCGCCTGTGGCTCAATCGGCTAAGGCGCCAGCCACGTACACCTAAGGTGGTGGGTTCGAATCCCCAGCCCGGGCCCACCAAACAACAATGATGGCTGCAACCAAAAAATGGCCAGGCGTTGTGGCAGGCGCCTGTGGTCCCAGCTACTTGGGAGGCGGAGGCAGGAGACTCGCTTGA
>CAUYQV010131343.1:0-13409 GCA_963574575.1 Galagoides demidoff
ATGTGATAAGGACAAAATGCTGGCTCGGCACCTGTGGCCCAGGTGGCTAAGGCACCAGCCACATACACCTAAGGTGGCGGGTTCAAATCTAGCCAGGGCCCACCAAACAACAATGACGGCTGCCACCAAAAAAAAAAAAAAGCCAGGCGTTGTGGCAGGCACCTGTGGTCCCAGCTACTTGGGAGGCAGAGGCAGAAGACTCACTTGAGCCCAGGAGTTGGAGGTTGCTGTGAGCTGTGATGCTATAGCACTCTACACAGGGTGACAGTTTGAGTCTCTTGTCTCAAAAAAAAAAAAAAAATGCTAGGCCTGAGAGTGGTTAGTTTCTTTTGCAGTTTCTTTATTGAGCCTTTACTGTAATGCCAAATGCAGTCAGCTGAGCCCCTAGTAGGACTTGGATCATTAATGTGGAGGTTTTATTTATAAGAAAGATAAGATTTATAAGAAAGATTTTTAAGAAAGATAATAAAAATAGGCAGTGGCAAGTAATTGAGGCCCACCTCTTTTCTAACATGAAAGGATATTCAATGTTGGCTTCCTTTTGTGCCTTTGAATTGTTTAGTAGCAGGGTAGTAAAGTAGAATAATAGTAATCTGGAAGTTCTTAGCTCTTGATGGCAGGAGAACATTACAGGCTTACCTTATAAAAGAAGGAAAACTGCATAGCTGCTTCTGACTTCAAATCACTATTGGCAATAAAAGAATTTCAAATCTACATGGTTTATTACACCATTTCAAGTCTGAGGGATTAGAGCAGCGGTTCTCAACTTGTGGGTCACGACCCCTTTGTAACAATGAAAATACATCCTGCATATCAGATATTTACATTACAATTTATAACAGTAGCAAAATTAGAGTTATGAAGTAGCAACGAAAATAATTTTATGGTTGGGGGTCACCACAACACGGGGAACTATATTAAAAGGTTGCAGCATTAGGAGGCATTAGGAAGGTTGAGAACCACAAGATTAGAAGATCCTCTGAATAAAATCTCTCCTCATCTTTTTCTACCTCCATTGTAGTCTGTTCCAGTTGGCCAATATAATAGTTTTTAGTGAACAGCTTTCCTGATAAATAATTTATTTGACCAGTGGTTCTGAATTACTGTGGTTTTGTTTGTTTATTGTTTGTTTGTCTGAGAAAGAGTCTCACTCTGGGCCCATATCTAACTCACAGCAGCCTCAAACTCTTGGGCTCAAGAGATCCCCTTGCCTCAGCTTCCAGAGTAGCTGGGAAACACAGGTGCCTGCCACAACACCTGGTTAGTTTTTCTATTTTTAGTAGAGATGGGGTCTCACTTTTGCTCAGGCTAGTCTCAAACTCCTGAGCACAGGCAATCCACCTGCCTTGGTCTCTCAGAGTGCTAGGATTACAGCAGTGAGCCGTGGCCCCTAGCCCTGAATTACTGTTTTAAAAATGGAGTTATTTTTTTTAGACAAATTCAGAGGGCATCCAAAGATAAAAGTTAAAGGAGAAATAACAAAAATAGAATGAAGTAAAGTAATTTTCAATGAAAAGAAGAGAAAATAGTAAATGTAGAAAAAATACAAAACTACACTAAGGGCTAGGCAAAATCTTTTATTTAAATTAAAAACATATGTTGTGAGGGCAGCACCTGTGGCTCAGTGGGTAGGGCGCCAACACCATATACCAAGGGTGGCAAGTTTGATCCCAGCCCTGGCCAAACTGCAACAAAAAATTGCCAGGTGTTGTGGTGGGCACCTGTAGCCCCAGCTACTCAAGAGGCTGAGGGAAGAGAATCCCTAAACCAAAGAGCTAGAAGTTGCTGTAAGCTGGGACACCACAGCACTCTATTGAGGGCAACAAAGTGAGACTGTGTCTCTAAAAAAAAAATAAAACATATGCTGTGAATAATCTGAGCAGGGCTTGGGACACTTTAAAAAAAAAATCCACATAGTAAATATTACAGGCTTTGTGGTCCATACGGTCTTTATCCCAACTTCTCAACTCTGCGGTTATCATGCAAAAGCAGCCATAGACAATATGTAAATGTGTGAACATGGTGTATTCCTTATTAATGAACACTAAAATCTGAATTTCTTAGTATTTTTGCACATCACAAAATATTCCTCTGATTTTTATTTTGAACCATTTAAAAGTACTTACGTGATATAAATGAGGACTTTTTGCTTTTTTTTTTTTTTTTTTTTTTTTAAATTTTTTGGCTGGGGCTGGGTTTGAACCTGCCACCTCCAGCATACGTGACCCAGCATATGTGGCCGGCACCTTACTCCTTTGAGCCATAGGCACCATCCAAAATCTTTTTTTTTTTTTTCAGTTTTTTTGGCCAGGGCTGGGTTTGAACCCACCACCCCAGGTATATGGGGCCAGCGCCCTACTCCTTGGAGCCACAGGTGCCACCTTTTTTTGCTATTTTTATGAAAAGTGATAGTAGAATTTTGATAGGGATTGCATTGAATCTATAGGTTGCTTTGTGTAGTATGAACATTTTAACAATATTATTTTCTTTCTTTTTTTTTTTTTTTTTAAAACAGTCTCACTTTGTTGCCCTGGGTAGAATGCCATGGCATCAAAGCTCACAGAAACCTAAGTCAAACTCTTGGGCTCAAGCATTTCTCTTGCCTCAGCCTCCCACATAGCTGGGACTATAGGCGTCTGCCACAACTATTTTTTGGTTGTAGTTGTTGTTTGGCAGGCTTGGGCTGGATTTGAACCCGCCAGTTCTGGTATGTGTGGCTGGCGTTCTAGCCGCTGAGCTACAGGCGCCAAGCCACAATATTCTTCTGATTCATGAACATGGCATATCTTTTCATGTATTTGTGTCTTCACTTTCTTTCATCAATATTTTACAATTTCAGTGTACAAGCCTTTCACCTCTTTGGCTAAATTTATTCCTTTTTCTTTTTAGTAGCTGTTGCAAGTGGCATTGTTCTCTTGATTTCTTTTTTGGATAATAAATAATAAATATTTAAACAATTGTTAGCTTGCATATCATACAAAAACAATTGGCATATTAAATTTGGCCCATGGACCATAATTTACTGTCTTCTGGTACGGAGGAAAGGGTTAAATAAGAGTCATAGAATAAATCCACCAGAATCTACTTTTTGACTAGGATCTGAGAGTATGTCATACAAAAATGGCTTGGTATGGTGGAAAGAGCTTTTGGAGCCAAACTAATTTGCTAGGTTTAGGAATCTTTTATAATCTGTAAAATTGCAATAATGTCTATATTCACATGGTGGTTGAAGTAGTTAGCTATTTGCTTTATGACAAACCACCCCCAAAAGGTAATACCCTAAATCAGTAAATATCATTCTTAAAACTCTGTGATTGGTTGGAATGTTCTTATCGTCTGGATCCTAGACCTTATATGTCTAAGGGTTACTCACATGTCTGGAGCCTCATACTGGGATGGCTAGAGTCTACTTCCATGTGATCTTCATAAGTTAACCCAAACTTGTTCCCAGGATGGTAGAAATGTTCCCAGCAAAAAGAGAGGGCAAGCCCTAATGTGCAAGCATAGCACAAGCCTCACTGTGGTCTGTTAGTGTTCCATTAGGCAAAGCAAGTCACGTGAGCAAATCCACAGTTAATAGGGGAAGGGATCAGAGAGATGTGATTCAGTTCAGTAATTGCAACTGTCTGCCACAGTGGTTAATATTTGTTAGGATCCCAACATATTGCCAGGCACATAAAGCACTCAGTAAATGTTAGATCTGTCCTATAACTTGTCAGACACAGGTGAGGAGTATGCCAGCTGTGATGATTCATCTTTTTTCAGGCTGGTCCCTATTTTTCTTACGTGATTATTACTTGTTCTTGAGAGTTTGCTGTATGTCATTTTAGGGAGATGATTATAATACTAGTAAACATTTAAGAGCTACCTAGGTGCAGGCACTGTTCTAAGCTATTTGTTTTATTATTATTATTATTATTTTGAGACAAAGTCTTGTTCTGTCACCCAGGCTAGAGTTACAGGGGCATCAGCCTAGCTCACAGCAACCTCAAACTCCTAGACTCAGGCAGTCCTGCTTCAGCCTCCTGAGTAGCTGGAACTATAGGCACCCAGCACCACATCCAGCTCATTTTTCTATTTTCAGGAGAGATGAGGTCTCTCTATTTCTCAGGCTGATTTCGAACTTCTGAGCTCAAGGGATCTTCCCTCCTTGGCCTCCCAGAGTGCTAGGATTACAGGCGTGAGCCACTGTGCCTTGGCCTTATTCTGAGTGTTTTTTGTTTTTGTTTTTTTGAGACAGAGTCTCAAGCTGTCACCCTGGGTAGAGTGCTGTAGCATCACAGCTCAAAGCAACCTCAAACTCTCAGGCTTAAGCGATTCTCTTGCCTCAGCCTCCCAAGTAACTGGGACTACAGGTCCTCAGCACAATGCCTGGCTACCTTTTTTGTTGTTGTTGTTACAGTTGTTATTGTTGTTTTAGCTGGCCTGGGCTGGGTTTGAACCTGCCAGCCTTGGTGTATGTGGCCGACATCCTACTCACTGAGCTACGGGTGTCACCCTGTTCTAATTTTTTTTAATGTTTTTTTTTTCCATAAAGCCAGAGGGTGGGTACCCCTCAAATGTGAGTGGACCTCAGTTTCTTTTGTTTTTTTTTTTTTTTTTTGGCAGAGTCTCACTTTGTCACCCTCGGTAGAGTGCTGCAGCATCACAGCTCACAGCAACCTCCAACTTCTGGGCTTAGGCAATTCTCTTGCCTCAGCCTCCCGAGTAGCTGGGACTACAGGCGCCCACCACAGCACCTGGATGTTTTTTGTGGCAATTTGGCCAGGGCTGGGTTCAAACCCGCCACCCTCTGTGTATGGGACGGGCACCCTACCTACTGAGCCACAGGTGCTGCCTGGTCCTCAGTTTCTTAAGCATATGATTACTATTTTATTTAATTCCCATAATAGCTACATGCTAGGTGCTTATTTGTTCATTTACAGTTGAGGAGCCTGTACACAGAAGTTAATTGATTAAAACATGCCAACTTGATGAATGGTGAAATTTTTAAGCCCAAGTAGTGTCAGAACCACTGTGCTTCTGTTTGGGAGAAATAAGAGTGTGAAAATAATTCTAAAGGATAGCAGCTAAGCAGAATTAAAAGATGATAATCGAATGTACTATACCCACTATTTTTCACTTTATTTGATCATTTTATAATTAAAGTGTAGTCAGATTAAGCTATGACCATTCATTTGTAAGAATGACTCGGGTCATTGTAGTTCAGTGTTTGCAAGTCAACATCCAGAAGATGCTTTGCCTCAAAGGGGAAAAAGCTTCAATAAATAGATTACCCTGCTGTTTACATTCTTATCCATTGTACTTACCAGAGGGTGTCTTTTTAAAATAATTAATTAATTAATTTTGAGACAGAGTCTTACTATGTTGCCCTCAGTACAGTGCCATGGCATCACAGCAAACTCAAACTCTTGGGCTTAAGTGATTCTCTTGCCTAAGCCTCCAGAGTAGCTGGGACTACAGGTGCCTGCCACAATGCTTGGCTATTTTTTGGTTGCAGTTGTTGTTTAGCCAACCTGGGCTGGATTCAAACCCCCAGCCTTGGTGTATGTGGCCTGCACACTGCTTACTGAGCTACGGGCACCAAGCCTTGAGGGTGTCTTGATTACTTTACTTGTATACTCTGAGATGCTTAAGCTTGCTTCTTTTCAAATATTTTACTAGAGGATGATAGCATGCTATCTCTAGTGGCAACAAAAGGTGACTACAAGCATGGGGGGAAATAGGTTATTATTTATTTGTTGTTTTTCTATCTTTTGACTCATTCCCAAGGATGAAAAATGTGATTGTTCATAGCATTTGTCCTTGAAGGTAGTAGGGAATATTTTGAGTTGGTACTTTAAAGTATACACAGAGGCAAGTACCATGTACTGGGTAGCTATTGGGAAGAGAGTAGTGAATAAGACAAGGACTTTGGACTTGTATTTTAGTGCAGGGGAGGTAAATATTCTAAAGGACAATTTTAGATATTTATTGGTGCTGTAAAGAAAATAAAACAGTGGGACAGAGTTTTGAATCATTTTTTTGTTTTAGTTAAATTGATTATCTTTTCTGAAAATCATTGTGTTAGATGCACTAGGATAATCAAATGTGAGCACCAAATTGTTCCTAAACATATTGGTGTAAATACTTTTGTAGTGATAGAGTTTTCAGGATAAGAATGAGTAAATGCATATGAATAATACTGGACTGAATAAGGTAAATGCATTAGGAGTACATTATATAGAGGCTGGGTGTGGTGGCTCACACCTCTAATCTTAGCCCTCTAGGAGGCCAAGGCAGATGAATCCCTTGAGCTCAGGAGTTTAGGACCAGCCTGAGACCCTGTTTTTACTAAAAATAGTAAAATTTTTTTACTAATAATGAGCCACGTATAATGCACTATAATTCTAGATATTCTGGAGGCTGAAGCAGGAGGATCACTGAAACCCAGGAATTTGAGGTTTCTCTGAGCAAGGCTAAAGTCATGGCACTCTAGCCTAGGCAATAAAATGAAACTATGTCTCCAAAAAAAAAAAAGAGAGAGAGAGAGAGAGAAAACATAGAGGCCAGGTGTAGTGGCTCATTCCTGTGGGAGACTGAGGGTAGAGGAATGCTTGAGGTCAGGAATTTGAGACCAGCCTGAGCAAGAGTAAGCCCCATCTCTACTAAAAATAGAAAAATTAGGTGAGCATGGTGGTAAATGCTTGTAGTCCTAGCTACTCAGGAGGCTAAGACAGGAGGACCACTTGAGCCCAGGAGTTTGAGGTTGCTGTGAGTGATGATGTTGCCACTACATTCTAACTGGAGTGAAACTGCCTCAAAAAAAAAAAAAAAAAAAAAAAAGACAGCCATTGCAGTACATTGAGCTCCAAAGAGACAGTGCCAGGGCAAGTGAGAGCCAGATGGACACTGGGCAACTCTACGCCTCACTGAGGAAAAATAACTAAACATGGAGGTCCTATGGAAGCCCAGATAACAGAATAAATAACAGATAAAAATAACTAAAGGAGGTCCTATGGAAGCCGAGAGGCAGAATGTCATCATATGCATTCTTTGTGCAAATTTGTCAGGAGGAGCACAAGAAGAAGCACCTAAATGCTTCAGTCAACTTCTCAGAATTTTCTAAGAAGTGCTTAAAGAGGTGGAAGACCATGCCTTTCTAAAGAGAAAAGAAAATTTGAAGATATAGCAAAGGCGGACAAGGCACATTATAAAAGAGAAATAAAAATCTATATTCTTCCTAAAGGGAAACAAAAAAGTTCAAGGATCCCAATGTACCCAAGAGAACCCCTTTATCCTTTTTCTTGTTCTGTTCTGAGTATCACCCCAAAATCAAAAGAGAACATCCCAGCCTATCCATTGGTGATGTTGCAAAGAAGCTGGGAGAGATGTGGAATAACACTGCTGTGGATGACAAGCAGCCTTATAAAAAGAAGGCCGCAAAGCTAAAGGAAAAGTACGAAAAGGATATTGCTGCATACTGAGCTAGGGCAAAGCCTGATGCAGTGAAAAAGGGAGTCGTCAGGGCTGAAAAAAGCATGAAAAAGAAGGAAGAGGAGGAAGATGATGATGAATAAGTTGTTCCTATCAGTTTTTTTTCTTGTCTATAAAGTATTTAACCCCATGTACACAATTTACTCCTTTTAAGGAAAAAAATTAAAATATAAGGCTATGTAAGATTTGTTTTTAAACTATACAGTGTATTTTCTTGTATAGTAACACATTACTGAATATGTCTTTAGATAGCCTGTCTTGGTGCTATTTTCTTTTCTTTCTTTTTTTTTTGTAGAGACAGTCTTACTTTATTGCCCTTGGTAGAGTGCTGTGGTGTCAAACAGCCCACAGCAACTTCCAACTCCTGGGTTTAGGCAATTCTTTTGTCTCAGCCTCCTGAGTATCTGGGACTACAGGCGCCCACCACAATGCCCGGCTATTTTTTGTTGCAGTTTGGCTGGGGCCGGGTTTGAACCCACTACCGTCAGTATAGGGCTGGCACCCTACCCACTGAGCCACAGGTGCCGCCGCTGGTGGTATTTTCAATAGCCACTAACCTTGCCTGGTACAAAGTATGGGGGTTGTAAATTGGCATGGAAATTTAAAGCAGGTTCTTGGTGCACAGCACAAATTGGTTATATATGAGGATGGTAGTTTTTTCATCTTCAGTTGTCTCCGATGCAGTTCATATGAAATAATTGTTGTTCTGTTAACTGAATATCACTCTGTAATTGCAAAAAATAAGTTATAGCTGTTCTGTTGACATTCTGAGTGCTTCTAAGTAAGTCTAAGTTTTTTATTAAAATAAGTTTTATTTGGCTAGTTATTGTATCCCTATCATTCAAGTAGAATTAATAAAGGGTACTGTAATGCCAAATAATTTTGCCCTGCATCAGTAATTTGCTGTGATTGACCATTAGAGTAGGCCAATGCTTACATTTTAGTTTTCTCTCCAAAGGTATACTTGCATCTTTCTTCATCTCTTTCCAGTTAATGAGTCAATCAGCATATTTATTTAGTTGTTATAAATGCACCCAAAGTATAGTAAAAATTATTCAGGCTATTTTGTTTAAGTTACACAAAAGGTATCTACGAGTGGGTCTTCCAGCTAGAACAGTGATTTTCAACTGGTGTTCCATGAGAGGATCTTAGGTATGCCATGAAAATTATTAAAGATCATTAATTATTTTCAAAAGACATTCAAAGGACAGTAAGTATATCCTTTTCTTATTCTGTTTTTTGATCAGTATAATTTAAGTGTGCTGTGGAAATTTAACTATAGGTTCAAGTGTGCCATGAGATAACGGTTAAAAAATGCTGAGCTAGAACAATTGAGGTGGTGGTAACAAGTAGAATTCTGTCATCTTAATTTGTTAGTTGTATATATAGCAATTTGTTTGTAAATTCATTCCACATTTTTTTTTTGGCCCGAGTTGTCTGCTATTGGCTATTTTTGTACACTATATATTTTTTATTTTTAAAGGTAGAGTCTTTCTCTTTTGGCTGAGCTAAAAGTGGTGTCATCAAGGCTCACAGCAACTTCAGATTCCTGGGCTCAAATGATCCTCCTGCCTCAGCTTCCTGAGTGGCTGGGACTGACTACAGGTGTGGGCCACCATGCCTGGGTAATTTTTTCTCTTTTTTGGTAGAGTTAGGGTTTTCCTGTGTTGCTCAGACTGTTCTCATACTCCTGACCTCATCTGATCCTCCTTCCTCAGCCTCCCAAAATGCTATGATTGTAGACATGCACCTCTTTGCCCTGCCAAATTTTTATTTTGAAATATAAATTATGCTATGACAATTAAGAACACTTTTTGTGGAGGGAAGTTTATACCATTCCAGAACATTCTCTTTTTTTTTTTTTTTTTTTTGTGACAGAACCTCAAGCTGTCCCCCTGGGTAGAATGCTGTGGCATCACAGCTCACAGCAACCTCCAACTCCTGGGCTCAAGTGATTCTCCTGACTCTGCCTCCCAAGTAGCTGGGACTACAGGTGCCTGCCACAATGCCCGGCTATTTTTTGGTTGCAGTCATCACTGTTATTTGGTGGGCCCTGGCTGGATTCTAACCCATCAGCTTAGGTGTATGTGGCTGGCGCCTTAGCTGCTTGAGCCACAGGTGCAGAGCCCAGAATATTATTATTAAGTGTTATTTCCATGTCCAGCTTGTTACTGTTACAGATTTATGGCTAAGTAATGCTGTGCCCTTACTTTGTGCCTATGGCTGTTCCAGTCTTGCTTTCACTCTGGAATGTATTTAAATTATAAACCCTGTCACTGCTGGGCTTAAATCTTTGAAATATCTTTGGGTCAACATAATGCTTTGGTTCTCCCTCACTCTAGCAACAGAGTAGAGATTTAGGTAGTATATGTTCTTCAGAATCAAGACAGTGAAAGTTTTAGCTGTACCATTACTGGTTGTATGAGAGCAAATGACTTAAATCTGACCCTGCTCTAGAAAGTATATAATGGCAGAGTCAATTGATACTGTGTATGTGTGTGGGTGTAAGTTGTATACTTAATATGGCACACATGAACCATAGTAATAATGATTTCCACCATGTCCTCAAGTAATAGAGCATAACTTTAATTCAGAACGTTTCTATACTCTGAAAGACTATCAAGCTATGTCTTAATTCTTGTTTCTCTAACTTTTTTTTATACTCCAATAATCTTTGAAGATGTTTAGAAGCAAGAAATGAAGATGTTTAGAAGCAAGAAAAGACAAAGTCTCTTTGGAAATCTATTAGGTGTTTTCTTGACATCTTGAGTAACTAAAACTTAGCTAAGTACTTATTACAGGGCTAGCCTTGATTAGTTTGGCAAGGAAAGGCATGCTTGCTGCCTAGGGTTTGGGTGTGGTATAAAGTTAATAGTAGCATAGATAATAAACTACTGTAACTTATATATTAAATATTTACTATATTCTAAACAGTGCCCCTGTGCTGTACTAGTTTCCTTTTCTTTCATTCCTTTGTCAGGGAATTGTGTTTCTTTCTGCTGGTTTAAAAAGAATTAGTCCTTCAATTATTATGACTGGGGGCCCTACTGTGGTCGTGCCTCTTCTGATGGACTGTCAGAACACTTTAGGGTCCCACACAAATTGTAGCTGGCTTCAGGGTGGATTTATTTTGGTTTTGACTCATGACTACCACCAGCACTATCACCACTTGGGGGCATTCACCTGGGCTTTGCCAGTGAAGACCATCTCTTTTTCCGACTTGCAGAACTTTGTCATAGATTCCCTGAAAATCTTGCTTTATCACCTCACAGAAGCCTAAGTAGTATTGTGATCCCTGAACGTGATGCCTAAGCTCTCCCAAAGTGCGCCCATTTGATTTCTTAGATATCTTTGTGCAGTTCTTGTCACTAAATTATAGAGCCTTTTTATCAATAGTCTACATGATTACCTAACAGGTTCTGGTAGGACTTCCTGTAGTTGTCCTCTTTGGAAACACTGAGTTATTTCTACCAGTGATGCAAGTCAGCCTGCAATTCTTTAGACACCATTTCCGTTTGCTCCCAGTGTAGGGCTGGTAATTGAGCCTCTTTTCCAACCTTTCTGTTAGAACAAAATGTTTCTCTTTTTTTAATTATAGTAAAATAAACATAAGAATTTTATCATTTTGGTCATTTAAAGTGCAATTCAGCGGCATTAAGTGCATTCACAGTGTACTTAATGTTGTACACAGTGTACACAGGGTTGTGCAACCATCACTGCTATTTTCAGAACTTTTTCATCATCCCAAACAGAAACTCTGTACTTATTAAGCAATAACTCCCCATTCTACCCTTCCTGCAGCTTCTGGTAACCTTTATTCTACTTTCTATCTCTATGAATTTGTCATTTGCTAGATATTTCATATAAGTCGAATCATATATTTGTCTTTTTGTGGCTTATTTCACTGGTACTGTTTTCAAGTTTCATCCATCCTGTAGCATATGTCAGAATTTCATTCCTCTTTATATCTGAATATTCCATTGTATGTATATACCATATTTTGTTTAACCATCATTCTGCTGATGGACACTTGGGTTGATTCTACCTCTTGGCGGTCATAAATATCGCTACTGTGAACATTGGTATACAAATATGTTTGAGTTCTTATTTTCAATTCTTTGGTTAGCTTTCTGGTAATGTTCTGTTTAACCATTTGAGAAATTGCCAGACATTTTCCATGGTAACTGTACCACTTTACATTCCCACTAGCAGTGTACTTTCTAGTTTCTCTACATCCTCACAGCACTTGTTGATTTCCATGTTTTGTTTTGAGACAAAGTCACTCTTTGTCACCCTGGATAGAGTATCTGCCATCGTCTTTGTGATCCTCTTGCCTCAGACTCCCAAGTAGCTGGAAATACAGGTGTCCACCACAATACCTGGCTATTTTTACGGACAGAGTCTTGCTCTTGCTCAGGCTGGTCTCAAAGAAGTGAGGTCAGGCAATCCACCTGCTTCTGCCCTCCAGAGTGCCAGGATTATAGGTGTGAACCACCACACCCAGCCTTTGATTTCCATGTTTTTGTTCTGTTTTGTTTTTGAGATAGAGCCTCAGTCTGTTGCCTAGGATAGAGTACAATGGCATCAGCATAGGTCATGGCAACCTCAAACTCCTGGGTTAAAGCAGTCCCCTTGCCTCAGTCTCCTAAGTAACTGAGATTACAAGCACATCCCATCATGCCCAGCTAATTTTTTTTTAAAACTTTTTGTAGAGCTAGATTCTTGCTATGCTACCCATAGGGCTGGTCTTGAACCTGGCCTCAAGTAATTATCTTGCTTCAGCCTCCCAAAGCACTGTGATGATAAGCATGAGCCACTGTACTGGCCAGTTTCCATGTTCTTAAAATAATAGCCCTCCTGGTGTTTGTGAAATGGTGTCTCATTGTGGTTTTGATTTTATACTTTTCTCATAACTATTCATGTTCAGCATCCTTTCATGTGCTTATTGTCATTTGTATCATCTTTGGAGAAATGTCCATTTAAGTCTTTGACCCATTTTTATTTTATTTTATTTATTTATTTTTGAGACAGAGTCTCAAGCTATCACCCTAGGTAGAGTGCTGTGGCGACTCAGCTCACAGCAACCTCAAACTCTTGGGCTTAAGTGATTCTCTTGCCTCAGCCTTCCAAGTAGCTGGGACTACAGGCGCCTGTCACCATGCCTGGCTATTTTTTTTGTTGCAGTTGTCATTGTTTTAGCTGGCCTAGGCCAGGTTCTAACCCACCAGCCTCAGTGTATGTGGCCAGCGTCCTACCCACTGAGCTAAGGATGCTGCCCATTTGACTCATTTTTTAATTGGGTTGTTTGGTTTTTGGTTTTGTTCTGTTTTTGAGTTACAAGAGTTTTTCATATATTCTGCCATATCTTTCTCTGGTTAGTATTAGGGTAGTGCTGCTCTTATAAGAACAAGCCTAGAAATGTTCAGTGTTTTGGAGGATTTTGAGAAAATTATTTTTGGTAGAATTCACTAATGAAACCATCTGCTCCTGGGTTTTTCTTTGTTACGAAGTTGTTTTTTTTTTTGTTTGTTTGTTTTTTTTTTTGAGACAGAGCCTCAAACTGTCCCCCTGGGTAGAGTGCAGTGGCATCACAGCTCACAGCAACCTCCAACTTCTAGGCTCAAGCGAGTCTCCTGCTTCCGCCTCCTAAGTAGCTGGGACCACAGGTGCCCACCACAACGCCTGGCTATTTTTTTTGGTTGCAGCCGTCATTGTTGTTTGGCAGGCCGGGGCTGGATTCCAACCCGCTATCTTAGGTGTACGTGGCTGGCGCCTTAGCCACTTGAGCCACAAGTGCCAAGCCGATATATAACATCATTTTGAGGTACTGTGTGTTAGAATTTCAAGTTACAGATTCTGAGGAGAAGCAAAAAGCATAGCTAATGGCAAAGAGGCAACCAGACAGTGGATCATGTATTTATAATATTTGTACA
>CAUYQV010131344.1:0-33318 GCA_963574575.1 Galagoides demidoff
CTGTCGTTGGGTGGCAGTGGCAGGTCAAGGGGTTTTGCCCAGTTTTTGTTTGTTGGTTTTATGTGTGTTGCCATGGCACTCTACCCAGGGGTATTGCTTGCGGCTCCGTCAAAAAAAAAAAAAAAAAACAAAAAAAAAAAACGAAACTACAAAGGAGTTTCTTGATTAACTTTTCAGCCCAGAGCTTGCATTTTTTCCTGGACCCCATCTCTAGAAAGGAAGCGTTTGCTTTAGGCACTTGGGTCCTGTTGTGCAAGGAAGGTTGGGGGAGCTGTCAGGGCCAGATTATGTGATTGGGGGGAATTGGGGTAGTATTAGCTGTTCCAGCATCTGCCCCTGGGCCACTTTTAAATGTAAACAATACTTTTGAGCCTCTCACCCATGCTTTTAGCACTGGGGATAGAGCAATGAACAAAATTTTTTTCTCTTAGGAGCCTTATATTGTGTGTAGAGAGACAGATAATAAGAAAAGTAAGTTAAACAAATAGTGGATTAGATGGACATAAATGCCAAGAAGAAAAATGAAACCAAAGAAGGGAATATGGAGACAGCATGTTTTTTTGTTTGTTTTAATTTTTTTGTAGAGACAGAGTCTCACTTTATCGCCCTGGATAGAGTGCCGTGGCATCATACAGCTCACAGCAACCTACAACTCCTGGGCTTAAGTGATTCTCTTGCCTCAGTCTCCCGAGTAGCTGGGACTACCAGTGCCCACCACAACGCCCGGCTATTTTTTGGTTGCAGTTTGGCCAGGGCCGGGTTTGAACCCACCACCTCCAGCATATGGGGCCAGCACCCTACTTCTTTGAGCCACAGGTGCTGCCCCGAAGGGAGGGCCTTCTTTAGAAGTCAGCAGGAGGCCATCGCTGATGAGGGGACATTGGAGGCAAGACCTGGAGGACATGAGGCAGCAAGCCATGCAGGTGTCTGTGAAAACAGTGTAATGGAAGAGAGAACAGCTAGTGCAAAGGGCCTGAGGTCACAGAGATGGTGAAGCTGGAACTGGGCGGAAAGGGGTGAGGGTGGGTCAGGGAGGTACCACGGAGACTCTGGGTCACTATAAGGACTTTGACTTTAATTTGGGTGAGATGTGAAGCCACTGGAGGATGTTGAGTAGGGAAGAGACATGGTCTGACTTAAATTTCAGAATAATTGCTCTAGCCACTATGTTGTAAGCAGACTGGGTAGGACCCAGGCAAAATTGGGGAAACCTGTTAGGAGCCTATTGCAATAAATCTGGTGAGTGATGGAGGGTTTGGATATTGGAGCAATCGAGGTGGGAAAGAGTATTAAAAGTCCGCATAGGTATACAAAGAACCAAGAGGATTTTTTTTGTTTGTTTGTTTTTTGAGACAAAGTCTCACTTTGTCACCCTTGGTAGAGTGCCGTGGTGTGCTCACAGCAACCTCAAAGTTTCAGGTTCGAGTGATCTTCTTGCCTCAGCCTCTTGAGTAGCTGTGACCATAGGTACCCGCTACAAAGCCTGACTATTTTTTTAGAGACAGGGTCTCCCTCTTGCTCAGGCTGGCCTGGAACTCCTGAGCTCAAGCAAACCACCCACCTCAGTCTCCCAGAGGCTGGATTACAGGTGTGAGCCATGAGCCTGGCCCTAAGAGGATCTTTTGACGGATCCACTGTTGTGTGTGTCAGAGACAGAGACACCTCAAAGTCAATCCTGAAGTCATTAGTCTGAAGCTGGAAGGACCAGAGTGCCATATACCGAGGGGCAGGCTGAGCAAGGGGCCGTTTTTCAGTGGAGTTGAACTCAGGAGCTTGGTTTTGGACATCTTATTTTTGAGATGCTTCCTGAGAGAGTGGTCTGGGCTGGAAGCATTGCAGTACACTGTAATGAGATGGGGCCGGGTCATTAGACGCTGTTCAGTGGGCACTCCTAGAGCCAGCCATGGTGCCAAGTCCTTTCCAGGCACCGCCTCACCTCACTCTGTAGAAAACTCAAGAAGAGGATGCTTTTATCATCCCCATTTTACAGATGGATAAATAAAGATCCAAGAGGGCAAGGGACTCATGACATTCACACCACAAAGAAAAAACAGAACTGGGACTTCAACTTGTATCTGTCCCATTTCAGAACTCAAGCTCTTTAACCCATACCAGACTATTGTAATTTCTTCTTTTTTATTTTATTTTGTATTGAGACATAATATTTGTACATATTTATGGGGTACATGTGGCATTTTGTTACATGCATAGAATGTAGCAGGATCAAGTCAGGGTATTTAGGATATCCATCACCTTGAGTGTTTATCTACCATTTCTGTGTGTTGCAAATATTTCTTTTAACTATTTTGAAATATGCAATACATTGCTGTAACTATAATCACCCTCCTCTGCTACTGAACATTAGAACTTACTCCGTCTCTATAACTGTACGTTCGTACCCATGAACCAACCTCTCTTCTCCCCTGCCACACACTCACACTTGCTCCAGCCTTTGGTATCTATCATTCTATTCTCTACCTCATGAGGTCAGTGTGTGCTGTTTGGTTTTTAGCTTCCACATGTAAGTGAAACACACATATTTGTCCTCCTATATGTGGCATGTTTCACTTAACATAATATCCTTCCGTTCCATCCATGTTTCTGCAAATGACAGGATTTCATTCTTTTTTAAGTAACTGAATAGTACGGACACTTAGGTTGAGTCCATCTTTGCTCTGTGAATAGTGCTGCAGTAAATGTGGAGATGCAGGTTCTTGATACTACGTATCCTAATTTATTTTCCTTTGGATAAATCCCCAGCAGTGGGATTGCTGGATTGTATAGTTGTTCTATTCTTCATTTTTTGAGAAATCTCCATACTGTTTTCCATAATGGCTGTACCAACTTACATTCCCACTAATAGTGTATAAGAGTCCCCTTTTATCTGCATCTTCACCCACATCTGTTACTTTTTGTCTTTTAATGATAGCCATTCTAACTGGGGTAAGATGACAGCTCATCGTGGTTTTGATATACATATCCTTGACAATTAGTAACATTTTTTCACATACCTGTTGGCCATTTGCATGTCTTCTTTTGAGAAATGTGTATTCAGATTCTTTGCTTTGTTTTCTTTTTAGCCCCCACGTGTGAGGGACTTTTTCACAGGATTGTTTGGTTTTCTTTTTGCTGTTGAGTTGTTTGAATTCCTTGTATATTCTGGATATTAGTCCTTTGTTGAATGAATGATGTACAAATATTTTATCCCATTCAATAGGTTGTCTCTTCACTCTATGAATTGCTTCCTTTGCTATGTAGAAGATTTTTAGTATAATATAATCCCATTTGTCCATTTTTTTTTGTTGCCTTTGCTTTTGGGGTCTCAGCCATAAAGCCCTTGCCTAGACCAACGTTTTCTTCTTGTAGTTTCTTCTAGTAGTGGTTTGGGGTCTTATGTTTACAGCTTTAATCTATTTTGAGTTGGCTTTTGTATATGGTGATAGATAGTGGGTCCCATTTCATTCTGCATGTGGACCTTCAGTTTTCCCAGCACTATTTATGTATGTATGTATATATGTATTTATTTATTTTATTTTTTGAGGCAGAGTCTCACTATGTCGCCCTTGGTAGAGTGCTGTGGCGCCAAAGCTCACAGCAACCTCTAATTCTTGGGCTTAGGCAATTCTCCTGCCTCAGCCTCCCAAGTAGTTGGGAGTATAGGGACCTGCCACAACACCCAGCTATATATTTTTTTGCTTGTAGTTGTCATTGTTGTTCAGCAGGCTTGGGCTGGGTTGGAACCCCCAGATCTGGTGTATGTGGCTGGCGCCCTACCCACTGAGCTACAGGCACCGAGCCTATTTATTTTTGAGACAGAATCTCACTCCATCACACTGGGTAGAGTGCTGTGCTGGCATCATAGCTCACAGCAACCTCAGACTCTTGAGCTTAAGCGATCCTCTTGCCTCAGCCTCCTGAGCAGTTGGGACTACAGGTGCCTGCCACAACACCCAGCTTATTTTTTTCTATTTTTAGTAGAGATGGGGTCTCACTATGCTCAGGCTGGCTGTGAACTCCTGAGCTCAAACAATCCACCTGCCTCGGCCTCCCAGAGTGCTAGGATTACAGGTGTGAGCCATCACATCTGGCCCCAGCACCATATATTGAAGAGGGTATCCTTTTCCTAGTGATGTTTTTGGCACCTTTGTTGAAAATCAGTTGGCTGTAAATGTGTGGCTTCATTTTTAGGTCCTCTATGCTGTTCCATTGATCTATGTGTCAGTACCATGTGCTTGGGTTACTGTGGTCTTGCAATATATTTCGAAGTCAGGTTGTGTGATGCCTCCAGCTTTATTCTTTTTGCTCAGGATTGCTTTGGCTTTTTGTTTGTTTCCCTGTGAATTTTAGGATTTTTTTTTCTGTTTCTGTGAAAATTGTCATTGGGATTTTGATTTGCACTGAATCTGTAGTTGGCTTTGGGCAGCGTAGTCCTTTTAATAATACTGATTCTTCTGATCCGTGAGCATGAGATGTCTGGAAAGTGTGCTCTTCAATTTCTTTCAATTTTTCCCACAGAGGACTTTTGCCTCCTCAGTTAAATTTATCCCTGTATATTTTATTTTTTGCAACTATTGTAAGTGAGATTGCTTCCTCGATAACATTTCTTTCGAGTTTCATCCTTCATTCATCCGTTCCTTCCCTTTCCTCCTTCCCTTTCTTGCTTACTTCCTTTCTTTGTCTTCGAGATTCTTTCCTTCAGCTTTCAAATATCTTTAGTAGAGGTCAAGCTATAGTTAGAACATTCAGCATCTTTTAAATTTTTCTTAAAATTTTTATTTTGGGCATTTTCAAGTATATGAAAGTAGAAAGAATAGGATAATAAATGGCACGAATTCATTATCCACTTCATTGCAGACACGTGGATGGTCTTGGTTTATCTGTACCACTGTCCCTCTCCTCTCTCCCTGTTTCCATGAAAGATTGTTATGAAGCAAATGTTAAGCATTATGTTATTTCATTGTAAAATTGAATTAACATTTTTATTAGTTGATTTAATTTAAAAAATTACTGAATATCCACTCTTTCGAGTTATATGCTACATTCTGGCACATTCTTATTCATCTTTCAAAGCTCAACTCAAATGTCACCTCTTCCTAGAAGCCTTCCCTGGGCTTTCCTTTCCCCAAGGGAATTTTTTTTTCTTTTTTTCAATTTTTGTCCAGGGCTGAGTTTGAACCTGCCACCTCTGGTATATGGGGCCGGCGCCCTACTCTTGAGTCATAGGCGCCACCCTCCCTAAGGGAATTTAATGACTCCACTTTCAGGGTTCTGACTGCAGACCCCTTACACAGCGCTCCCTGTTTTTTAGTAATTGATTTTTTTTATGTGCACAGAAAGTACAATGTAATATTTAAGAGTTTGGAATCAAATAGACTTGGATTAAAACTATGAATGCATTCATTTTCTGAATTTAATTTTTCTGAACCTCGGTGTTCTTGTCAGTAAAATGGGGATACAGCATGCACCTCATGTTGTGAGAAATGGATGAGTCATGAATCCAAAGCACCGTGCAAAGAAAAAAAAAAGGAAAAAAAACCAAAAAAACAAAGCACCGTGCACAGAGCCTGGCACATGGTAAACTTTCCTTCAAGAAATTACATGTTTCGGGGGGGCATCTGTGGCTCAAAGGAGTAGGGTGCCGGCCCCATATGGTGGAGATGGCAGGTGTTCAAACCCAGCTCTGGCCAAAAACTGCAAGAAAAAAAAAAAGAAATTACACGTTTTTATCACCACAGTGAGCTGGGGTCAGGACCATGTGTGTCTCAGCACCTGAGGAGCCTCTGTCAAAGAGTCTTGTTAGGGGCGGCCTCCAATGAACCAGAAGATGTGCAGACTGGGCCCTACTGCTGGGGGCTCTGGTTTAACTTTTGGACTATTTTAAGGGCACTAGTCAAAATTTGGAAAAGGGATTTAATTTTGCTTTTTAATGTACACTTATTTTGTCTACTTCTAAATTACAACTTTGGTTTCTTTTCCCCTATAACTAAGCATTCTTTATTATAGAATCTCTGAAGAGAATAGAAAGAGAAGAGAAAAATAAATCACAAACTCAGCCCAGGTCACCAATTAATGTTTTAGTGTATTACCTTCTTTTTTAAAAATCTTTTTTCTAAAAGGTTTTTTTCATCTGTGAAATTATAATTGCATTTTGTTTAAGTTTTGCATCCAGCTCCAGCCTTGAAAGTCATCTGCATTTTGAAGGTTGAAGTTTGACCTTTCAGACAAAAGCTCCAAGTGTGAAAGGGTCAGATGGTTTGGGTGTGACCTCTCGATTGAGGATGAAGTGGCCAACATGTGGCTGGCAGAATGGGCCTGTGACACCCCTCACTGCCCTGTTGGGGCTTCTGTTTTGAAAAAGGGTTGAGTCAGGACTGAGCAGTATGGCTTGGACACTTGACTCCCTGTTTATATCTGGGCTCTTCCACTTCTTCAAGGCACCCAGGTGCATTATCCTCCAGCCAATCTGGTGGAGTGTTACTGGGCAACAGAGGCTCAGAGAAGGAAAGAGACTCATTCAGGTCACCCAGCTAGGGGTGCATGAGGGTCTTACTCCCAGGTCACCTTCCTGGCCTCAGAGTTCATTCACCCCTCCTCTGTTCTTTGCCCTGCTCTACCTTCCTGTGTAAGTACAAACTCCTGCTCGCATACCTCTAGCAATGAGGAGCTCACCCCCTTTCAGAGTCATCTCTGCCATCACGAGACAGCTCAGTGAGGCAGCTCTTTATTTCACTGAACCAAATCCAGTCTCCCTGTGACTCTTCTCATCATCTTCAGCCTTGTGCTTTGAGGGCACAGAGTACAATTTTTCTCTCTGATCTGGGACAGCCCTACAGATATCTGGAAACAGAGACCCCTGAGGCTGCTCCTTTTCAGGCTGAAAATCTCAGCTTCTCCAAATATTTAACAGACCAATGACAAAATTAATAATAAGGGAAGAAAACAGTTTGAGTTAGGATGAAATAAAATCAGTTCCATGGGCGATGCCTGTAGCTCAGTGGGTGGGATACCGGTCACATAAACTGAGGCTGGTGGGTTCGAACCCAGCCCAGGCCAGCTAAAACAACAATGACAAATGCAACAGCAACAACAACAACAAATAGCTGGGCATTGTGGCAGATGCCTGTAGTCCCAGCTACTTGGGAGGCTGAGGCAAGAGAATCACTTAAGTCCAAGAGTTTGAGGTTGCTGTGAGCTGAGACGCCATGGCACTCTACCCACAGCTTGAGACTCTGTCTCAAAAAAAAAAAAAAAGAAAAGAAAAAAGAAAAATCAGTTCCATGACTCCACATGGCCTGAAATGTGAGGCACAGCTGATGGGTCATATAAAACTCCATGTGTGTCGTCTCTTTATTTGGCCTTGGTTCAAACAGACACACACTCCCCATTGCATAGGACAGGTCCTCACCCAGCTTCTCATCCTGCCCATTCCCTCCTGAGGCCTCAATCACCATCCGTAAGCTGTTGAATTGTAAGCCTCTATTTCCAGCTCAGATGGAAGCACCAGGCTGTGTCCTGAGATGTCCTCCAGGCTGCAGACTCAGCCGGTCTGCATGGGACTCCTCACCACTGGCTCGCTTGCCCTGTAACAGTGAGTTCCCTTTGCCAGGGCTGTGGAGCTAAGATGCTGGGAACAGTGCCTAACACAGAACAGGCACTTAGGGAAGGTTTGTCAAAGGAAGACACATGACCCCTCCTCACCCCCTCACCTGCTGCTCTTCTAGTTTCCTCTAATTTAAAAAATAGCACCAGGTCAGGCGCGGTGGCTCACATCTGTAATCCCAGCACTCTGGGAGGCTGAGGATGGTGGATTGCTTGAGCTCAGGAGTTTGAGGCCAGCCTGAGCAAGAGTGAGACCCCATCAGTACTAAAAACAGAAATACTAGCTGGGCATGGTGGTGTACACCTATAGTCCCGGCTACTCTGGAGGCTGAGGCTAGAGGATGGCTCATACCTGGGAATTTGAGGTTGCTGTGAGCTATGACTCCATGGCACTCTACCCAGGGTGACAGAGTGAGGCTTTGTCTCAAAACAATAAAAATAAAGTAAAAAATAGCACCCAATCCAAGTGTTCTCTGAGTCAGAGGACTAGGTGGTACCTTGACTCAGCTCTTCCTAATCCCTCACTCCCGCATCGGTGTGGTGACCCTATCCTGCCTGCTGCACCCCGTAAGCTGCTCTTCCATCCTCGAGTTCTCTCCTGCACTGTTGTAACCCCAGGTGCCACCATCCTCCTCCTAGATCCCTCCGACAGTGTGCCACCGCCCACTGCCTGCCCAGCCCATTCTTCAAGCCGTGGCTGGAGAAAGCTTGCCAAAGCAAGACTGGCCAGGACACATTCTTGCCCCAAACCCTATGACAGCTCTGCATTACCCCTTTCCTGACCACCCCCTGCACTGCTCCTCCCACACTGCCCAACCCCAGTCACTGCAGACTCTCTTTCCTTGGGTCCCCGGGGAGTGGGGACCCAGCTGCACCAGAGGTAAACCTCCAGCCTGGGTCTTGGCATCACCTCCACATTCTCATACCCATCTCCAAGCCAGACGCCTGCATTCTGCTCCTCTGCGCCAAAGCCGCCTGCTACTATCCTCTTCCGCCTGTCAGTCTGCTCTAGCTGAGCAAGCCAAAACCTCGGGGCCATCCTTGGCTTCTCTCTCTCACATTCCAAATCATGTCGGCCTTACTCTCAGAATATATCTAGACTCAGACTGGATCCCCAGCTCCCTGAACCCAGTGGCTGCCCCTCCTTGGAGTGCTGCGAGGGGGCTCTTCTTGTCCCTTCTCTCCCACAGTCTCTTCTGCACATGACACTCAGGTCATGTCTCATGTTCTGAAAACCCTCCACTAGCTTCCTGGTCTCAGCTGGAGAAAATCCTTATAAAGTCACCCACAAGGCACCCAATGAGAGGCCTCTCCCTGTTTCCAACCTGCTACCCTATTCCTTCCCTCAGCCACAATGACGCCCTCGATACACCTGCTGCTCTCCTTGCTTGGAGTCCTCTCCCATCTGCCCCTGAACACCATGCTGCCTCACTTCTGGCTCTCTGCTCAAACGCACCTTCCTTGATGGATCTATATAAAATAGCACTCCCCGTCCATGTGGCACCCGCTGTTTTCCTGATCCTGTTTGGACTGTTCCATATTGCTATCTGGCCCATCTGTCTGTGTCTTGGCTGACATTTCCCAGGGTGTCAGCTTCAGGAGGGCAGGGACTTCATTTTGCTCCCTGTTGCATCTTTGCCTCTTGAACAGTATCTGGTCTGTAGGAGGCTTTCAATAAATATTTGTTGATGAATGAATGAATCTTAGAGTTAACATTAACTATTCCTGACTTCCTAAACTAGATGGCATTCTCATTTATATACTCTTAGTGCCCAGACATTCCCTTTGAAATATTTAACTCAACTTTCATCATGCAATTGTATAATGTAAGTGCTACCTTGTTCACTAGAGGTTCAGCATCTCTAATCCAAAAATTCAAACTCTTGGCTGCTTCCATAGCTCATTGGGTAGGGGCACTGGCCAAATACACCGAGGCTGGCAGGTTCAAACTTGGCCCAGGCAGCTAAAACAACAATGACAACTACAATAACAACAACAAAAAATAGCCAGGTGTTATGCTGGGTGCCTGTAGTCCCAGCTACTTGGGAGGCTGAGGCAAGAGAATTGCTTGAGCCCAAGAGTTTGAGGTTGCTGTGAGCTGTGATGCCACGGCCCACTACCCAGGGTGACAGCTTGAGACTGTCTCAAACAGAATAAAACAAAACGAAACAAAAAATTCAAAATCTGAAATGCTTCAAAATCTACTGCACTGTGATACTGATACGATGCCACAAGTGGAAAACTCCATACCTGACTTCGTCTGATAGATATTAGGCCAAACTGTTTTGTGTGCAAAAATGTTCTATAAAATTACTTTCAGCCTATGTGTATAAGGTGTATACGAAACACAAATGAATTGCATGCTTAAGGCTGGTACAGTGGCTCATGTTTGGAATCCCAGCACTCTGGAAGGCTGAGGTGGAGGACTGCTAGCATCTAGGGGCTTGAGACCAGCTTAGGCAACATAGGGAGACTTTGTCTCTACAAAAAATAAAAAAATTAGCCAAGCATGGTGGCAGATACCTGAGGGACTGAGGCCGAGGTGGGAGGAGTGCTTGAGCCCAGGAGTTCAAGGTCATAAACATCTATGACAGGGCCATTGATGACAAAGTAAGATCTCTGGCCTGGGTGACAAAGTAAGATCCTGCTCCCTAAAAAAATAATTATGCTTAGACATGGGTCCCATCTCTAAGATATCTCATGTATAGGCAAATATTTTTAAAATGCTTGGGATAAGAAGTGTTTCTTGATAAGGAATATTCAACCTGTACTGTATTTCCAGTCTCACAGTAGACACTAAATATGCGTTGAGTGATGCGTGAAAGAAAGCCCAGGTGTTATTTGAGAAACTAACCAATGGTAGGTGCTTAATAGAAGGACTGAGCCTTAGGCTGGACACTGGGATTCCTGAAGTTTAATCCTATCTCTCCTACTATCTTGCTGTGTGATCTTCAGACGGTGACGGTCCCTTTCTTTCTGTCCCCAGTTGAAAAATAAGGAGCAAGACCACACCATTCAGGATGAACTTTTAGGCCTACAGAGATTGTGATTCTAGGAGCCAGTACATGCAGCTTGGTTCTATTGCTGGCCTGGAGCTCTGGATAGGGGAGGAGAGTTGTGCTGGAACCACAGGGCAATGATTTGGCTTTGGGACCTTGCTGGCAGGCTGGGCTCTTGGCACAAGCCCAGCCCTTTAGTTTCTTAGCTGGACGAGTGGGCAGCAGGAGAGGTTGATTGATCTTTTCCCACTGGGGGATCCTGGCCATAAATCTCCCCAACCCAGTGGGGTTTCCAAGGACCCAGGTGTTACAGCCATTGCATTCCTGGGCTTGGCTGGCTCTGGGTTGATGCTGTTGGCCCCTTCCAGCTTCCAGGCACTGGGGGCCTCTGGGGGAGAAGCACTGGTTCAGTCTGATCATAGCTCCAACTCTGAGTCCCAGAAGGCTTCTGTCCAGAAAGTTGCCAGTCTTTCTCCAGGTCTCTCCTTGAGCTTCCGGGACATTGCTTTGAGTAGACCTGCCCTCAACACCTGGTGAGTCAGGATTTCTTAAGCCTCTTTGAGCCATGGAAACCTTGAGTGATCTAATGAAGGCTATGGACCCCTTCTCACAGTCATGTTTTTAAGTGCACAAAATAAAAGGCATAGCTTTACAAAGGAAACCCATTATATTGAAATGTAACTATAAAAATATTAAACACATATACATTTATAATATAGCAATTCATGTGTATCTTTTTTTTTTTTTTAGAGATAGAGTCTCACTTTGTCACCCTCGGTAGAGTGCTGTAGCATCACAGCTCACAGCAACCTCCAACTCTTGGGCTTAGGTGATTCTTTTGCCTCAGCCTCCCAAGTAGTGGGAACTACAGGGCTCCTGCCACAACGCTCAGCTGTTTTTTTTTTGTTGCAGTTTGGCTGGGGCCGGGTTCGAACCCTCCACCCTTGCTATATGGGGCCAGTGCCCTACTCACTGAGCCACAGGTGCCACCCAGTTGATGTGTATCTTTATAATGTGTTCAAAGACAAGATCTTGTGCAAGGTCCGATGCCTATTGTACTTCCATAGGGCTGAGCACAAATGATACACCAGGATATCTGCAACAGTTATACGGTGATGTGAAAATACCACAGAAGGACCGTGGGTTGTTGCCTTCTTTCCTAATGGAAGAAAATGGTAAATTTTAGTTAGAGGTTAGTGAAATTGCTGAGCATGGCATAAGCATTGCTAAGCACGCCAATGACTACTGACACATCAGTGTCCACCTTCCTTTCCTCCAAAGCATCCCTGGAGGTGGGGTGAAAAGGAGGGCTAGAAAGAGGGGAACTTGAAGGATCTGCTGCTGCAACCCGGTTCCCTGCCCTGCCCCACGTATCTGGGATTGGAGCTCAACACTGCCACCTGATGGCAACAACTGGGATGGACTGGCAGACAAGATGGGGGTGGGGAGGAGACTCCAGGCCCACTTGGGCTTTTCTGAAGTACCACGCAAGGGGTGGAGGGATCTAGCGGATGGAGGGCTTTCCTAAGGGCCCTATTGATTCTGGGTGGCAGAGATAGGCTGGGAACAGGAAGGAGGAACTGAGTGTTGATGGAACAGCTGCTCAGGACCCAAGGGCCAGCCCTGTGGGGCTGCTGAGACTTGAGATCAGCCCTGGGCCCAAGCCAGACCAGCAGGGGGGCCCACCTTGTTACCATAGGGGCTAGGGTTGTGTCCATACAGCTGGGAAGATGACCCGCTGCCCTTGTGAGGACCTCCAGGGAGCAGGGACCAGCCTCAAAGTCAACTGTCCACCCACACCCCCCCTTTTCTGGAACAACTTGTTTTGCTCTAAAAAGCTTGGGACTTTGACCCGAGAGATGTGTTTTCCTCCTGTTTGTCACCTGATGTCCTTCCTGCTCACCCTCCTCCCCCACCACTCACAGTGGGGGGTGCTTGGGTGAGGGAAGCAGAGGCTGGGGCTTGGGGCTGAGGGAAGAGGCTGGGCTGCTTCAGGGGGGCACTGGCTGAGGGTCACAGAAGTGATTTCCCTCCACCTCTTCCTTGGCTCCTGGGAAACCCCCACTTTTCTGTGGTTTCTTCCTCCTGCTCCATCCCTCCTCTTCTTTTCGAAGATCTTTATGTGTTGGGACTACATCCTGGTCCCTCACTCTGCTGTCCTCTCAACACACACACACACACACACACACACACACACACATGTTCTGGGGAGACCAGGTGTCCCCATGCCTGGGTTACCATTGCTGCATCACACACAGATGGCTCCCAGATCTGGCTCTGCTCCAGGATTCTGCAGGCTTCTAGATGTCACCCTCTGGCCTTTCTGAGGGACTACATCCACCCATTGTCCTGAGTCAGAGGCTGGGTTTCACCTCCACACATCCCTGTGCACCCATTCCCAGGAACTCATTGTGTTCTAGCAACCAAGCCCTCAACAGGGCCCAGATCCATCCGCACTGCCACTCCTTGCTGCAGGCCCCACCACAGATGCTGGGGCCGCTGCAGCAGCCTCCCTGCTTGCCCTTTCTCCAGTCTCTGCATGCCATTTTTACTCTCCACAGTCTATAAAGAGGAGTTTTCTCAAATGCAAAACTGACCATATAATTTCCTTACTTAAAACCCTTGGCATCAGTGGTTAATTGTTAAATTCAGCCCCATTCTTTTCATTCCAGTCAGTGATTCCCTGGCTGTTCATTAACACACACAGTGCCTACTCTGGGCAGTGCTAGAAGATTCTGAGGACACCAAAGTTAGGGCAGGAGATAGAACAGGATTTGCATGTATGGGGGGCATCACTCAACTCTAAGCAAAGTTCCCCTAGATCACCTCGAGACATCCCATCTTTGGATGGCAATGGGTCCCACCACACATGCATATGAACACACATGTGTGTGCGTGCACGTGTGCACACACACACAGAGAAAGCAGGCACCACGCATGACACCTGCATACTCCCACTGGCCATGTAACCATCCTGCCATGTAAAGGGCAGCCCAGAGGCCCTGTGCACAACAGTTTGGTGGCTTTGTGGTAGGAAACATATGGAGGGCCTTCTGATCAGGCCCTGGCTTCTGGGGACTGTCCATCCTTGAGACTTTGGTCCTGGCCTGCTGGCTCCTTCTTTTTATGGAGTCAGCATCTCAGCTTTCTGTACTCCTGGGGTGAGGTAGGGGCAAGGAGACCCAGCAGGACCTTTAGTCTGGGGCCTTTATAGTACTTGGGTTGTTCTCAGACCCTGAGTTGGAGGGCCAGATGGATACCATGTGATCCTGGGGGGACTTTTGCCTCATCTGAGGAGTCTGCCTCCAGGGCCTCTTTGTTCCAGGTGTACCTTCTTCAAGGCTGGCCTGGTCATCAGGGCCAACTGCCCAGAGATTCTAGGGCTCAGATTAGACCTTGCCACTTGGAGTGTCCTCCCTTTACCCCCTGATGAGCTGTATTCACATCACAGTGATGCCTCCTTTCTCTCCCCTGTGATGGGCAGGGATGGCCCTGAGGGTAGTTGCTGAGGCCTTACCAGGCCCAGATCTTATCAAGGGAAGCCCTGCCTGGTTTCTAGAGAGCATGTCTGGGGCCAAGAGGAAGAGTTGGACTGGGTCAGGGCAGCTGGGCAGGGTCAGGGCTTGGTCCTGGGCTGGGAAGGCTTGGAGACCTTCAGGTCCCCTGTGGAGATCTCAGTGAAAGGGGGTAGATTTAGGAAGCTACTGGGTTGGAGAGGGGGTGGACACAGAAACTGCACTGTGTCTTGGGTCTGGCTTGGTGGGGCAGGGACAGGTGTGGGCAGAACAGGAAATAGGCTGGGCTCTGGGGGCTGAGCCTCTCGGGTTTTCCCCAGGCTCCAGAGCCAGCCAGCAAATTTCTTAATCCCACTATCCGCCTTCCAAGAAGCCCCGCCCGCTGGTCTGTCAAGGCAGGTGTGACAACAGTGTCTTTCCTTTCCCTAGAGCCCAACCCCATTGCCAGGAAGGGGGAGCTCAGAGCTCAGAGGTGGAGGCTGGGACTCTTCCCACATCTGCCTGGTCCTAAGGCCCGCCTCCTTAGCTGGCCCCTGGAAGATGTCTCAACTGCCCGCCAAGCAGGCTGGGTGCAGGCCAGGGGAGGCCAGGCTTGGCAGCTCATTACCATAGGAGGGAGGGCAGTTTCCCTCCACCGCCCATCGTCCCGTCCCTTCTCCTCCCCTTGCCTTCTTCCTTCCTCACTCCTTTCCTCCAGGACCAGACGGAGCCCAGGTTGGTCTCAGACCGACACTAACAGACTCCACAGTGGCAGGAAGGAAGCTGCCTGAAGCCATGTCAGCTCCCAGCCTGGTCATTCTGGGCCTGCTGGTGGCAGTGCCACCCTCCGACTGTCAACAAGGTAGCGTAGGACTGGGCTAGCCCCACTGGCTGCAGAGAAGAGAGGGCCGGGCTGGGTGCTGGTGACCTGGGTACTGATGGGGTGGTATTCCTATAGGGAGGAGTAGGGACTGGGCTAGCTGGAGGATCTTCCCAAGTCAGAGACCTTTGAGCCAGGTCTCTGTGACTTGAATTCCACCAGTGAAAAGTGGGGCAGCAGGGAATTGTTTGGTTTAGGATCTGGGGGAGAAGCAGGAGTTGGGCCCAACCCCTAAGAGCAGGCATTACCGTAGAGATGGCTAGTTCTGAGTGTAGGGGCTAGGGGCTACAAGAGAGTGGGAGGGGTCCCAAGCCACCCCTTGGAGGCAGGCTTGCTCCAAGGAGGGGCAGTGCTGTCAGGGGTTTGCTCCTGGCTTTGACCTAAGTCCTCATTGTCTCAGCTTTCTGGGCTTGGGTAGGAGGGGTTTCCCCTGGTGATCCTCCTACATACCTGAGCTCTTCCTCCAGCTCTGCCTGTCTTGCTGTGTGGCCTTGAGCAAATCACAGCCCTCTCTGAGACTCAGTTTTCTCACCCCTAAAATAAAAACAGTGAGCCGCACCCTGCCTACTTCTTGAGCTGCTGCCAGGTCAGGGACGTGGAAGGGCTTTGTACCAGGTGAGGCACCACACCCTCAGATCTGGCATCTGCAGCCAAAGTCGAGTGATTGCAGGTGAGACTTAGATGGGGGAATTGGCAAAAATGCTTGCAGAGCACCCCAGTCTCTGAGCTCTCATGTATGTCTGCTTCTAAAGCCCTCTGGGAACTGAAGACCAGAGAGGTCAAGTACATGGTTCACACAGCAGGGTGAGAAAGGACAAGACTCAGACCATCTTTCTCCTGCCCAAGGCTCTGCCCCTTACTCTATGTGCTAACTCAAGTTGCATGGGAGGAGGAGCAGAGAAATGTGGTCCCTAGTGTGACATGTGACAGGAGGGAAGTGGCTGCAGGGTCTGAGGCAAGCAGGGAGAGGGCCTTCCAGGGATAGAGCCCTAACTCCCAATGCTTTAGCAACCACTGACCTGAGCAACCAATGAGCCTGAATCATTGTATTCTCTGGGGTAAAAAATGAATCCAAAACACTGTTTTATGGCAGGTGTGGACCTCAGAGTAACCACACTGTATATCTTCTGCTTCCCCTGGAAATAAGCAAGTTTTGACCTGGCTGTAGGCCAGAGTTCCTAGACTCTTCCCTTCTCAATACCTGCCCGGCTCAGAGAAGAGGCCAGACTTTTACTACAGCAAGACAGCTTTAGGGTAGACTCAGATAGAACTTTTGAGTGGGAGAGAGGCAGTATAAAGTTTTTGGATGCCTAGCCTTGGCCCCTAAAATATAGGATGTCTCTAGAGATGCAGGTGTTTTGGCCTAGAGGCAGGATCCCTCAGAAGCCTCCTGCAGTGCTATGTCCCCTCCTGGGACCTCTACAAGCTGAGGTATTTCCTCTGCAGGACTGAGCTCTCTCCCGTTTGTGGATCACAGTGAGCCTGGGAGAGAGCCCTTGGGGCTGCTGGTGTGGCCTGATTTCTAGGAAATCTTGAGAATCTGAGTTGGTGTCAGGGTTAAGAAGCAGAGGAGGGTGACTGGTTTCTCTCCTTAGTCCCCTGCGTACCCTGCTGAAGGAGTCACAGGATGCTTGGTTTCTGAAACTTTCTTCCTAGCTCCCAAGACGCAGAGGAAGGCTCACCTCTCTGGCCTCTAGAGATATTCTGGCCCAGTCTTCTCTCTGGGCAGCTAGGACACCCCTACCTGAGCAGCCCTGTGCCCCAACCCTCACATCTTTCCCAGCACCAGTGAAACTTTTTGTTACAGAACAGGATCTTCCAGATGCCAGCCTAGTTTAGTCAGCTCTGGGCCCTCCTTGGCCTTCTGGGAGCCACTCCCCGCTAGCTTGGCCTAAGCTGGCTGTCCAGGGGGCTGCCCTTTGGTCCCTGGGGCCCAGACACTACCTGCAGGCCCAGCATGTGACCCACCAGGGAGAGGGGAAGAGGCTCTGGGCTACCTGGATCTCAGATACAGTACTCTGAGACCTGTCCCCTTGGCAACTCATTCCTCCCACCACCTCCTGTCTTCTCCCTGAGCCTCTATCCTTTCTCTGACTCCATCCTTTCCTTCAGCTCAGTGGGAGTCAGTGGGCTGACATTCCCTACCACCCAGAATGTTTCCTCTGATCCTGGCCACTGCTGATGGCCTCCAATACAGGCTCCAGCCCTTGGAGCATGAGACCCCTCCATCTCCAGTCTGCTACAACCTCCACCCCTTTTCAGGCCTGGGAAAACTTCAGCCCTGGATGCAGGGCCTCATCGCCGTAGCGGTGTTTCTGGTCCTCGTTGCAATTGCCTTTGCTGTAAACCACTTCTGGTGCAAGGAAGAGCCGTGAGTGCTGCCTGAGGGCCCCGGGGCTGGGCTGCCTGAGTAGTCAGGGAGGGCCCCAGGACCACTGCTCTTGCTGTAAGAAGGGCCTGGATCCAGTACTCTCACTGTGTAGAAGGGACACTGAGGTTCAAAGTCAAGACAGTGAGTTGGTGAACTACAGCTCAACTGGCTAGCTCCCAGACCTGGGCTGTTGGCTGACAGCTCTTGTGCCTACTCCACGTGGGTGCTGGGGAAGGGACTTCTCTCCCTGGTGTCTCACTGTTTCTATCTGCACAATCAGGATACTATCCAGTCTGTGAAGGGCTGTGAGGACCTCTGGAAGGGGAGACCCCATCCTTCTTCAGGGCCAGTAGTGGTAGAGAGGGGCCATGGGACAGAGGAGACTCCTGACCTTTTGGGTCCAGATTGGATAAGCAATCACAAGTTCAAGTGCTGCTGCTACCAGGAGTGCAGAGAGCATGGCAGGACCTAGCCCAGGGTGGGTGGTCAGTCAGAGGCACCTCCATTGTATGTGGATCTGGAAACCTGGAGAACAAGGGGTCAGTTGTGGGATATAGTGGCCTGGGAACTGCTGCAGTGGAGGGGAGAGCATACCCTAGGCTTGAGCCAGGAGTACCAGGGCTGCTGGGTGAAGACACACAAAGGTCAAGAGTGGCTGGGCTGAACTCCAGGCCAGGGCCTGGGGCAAGGCTACCTCTGTCCCCAGGGGTGTCATTTCCCAGTCCTCACAAAGGTGGCCTGGTGGCCTGGGTGCCAGCAACAGCTGTTTGCAGGCTGTCAAGGAAACCTAAGCAGCTCGGTTGGGTGTAGAAAGAGTTGGAGAGGCCCGAGATGAGGCTGCGAGGCAGGCAGGACCTGGACCAAGCAGGCCTTTGTGTGCCAGTGACCTGAATACGGGCTTTACCTTAGTGCAATGGGAGTCCAATGACAAGTCTTTAAGCCAGTCTGGGGATGAGATTTGCCTTAGCAGAGTCACTCTGGCTGCCTCAAGGCAGGTGCATAGCCGAGGGAGGTGGGGCTAGTCCGCAGGCATGGCGGAGGGTGATGAGGAGGCATAAGGTTGGGGAGGGGGAGTCTGGGTCTGGCCACAGGGGAACCGGTCTATGAGATGCTAGGAGGGGCCAGACATCTGGCTATGGGAGCTGGTGGACGGAGATAGAGAGTGGGCATGAGGGGAGGAGGGCTGATGTTGGGGTTTCTGACTGGGAACTACTCACCAAGGCACAAAGCACAGAAGATGAGGGGATCTGGGCAACTGCTGAATTTAATTTAGGGCACAGGAAGTCTGAGGTGCCAGTGAGATGTCTGAGGAAAGATGAGTAGGTGTAAGATTCCTGTGACCCGTGGGAGCAGCTTCCAGGGGCCTGACCCCTGGGGAGTCTAAACTTGAGTAAGAGGCTTTTGTCAGATGTGCCTTGGCCGTGCTGAACCCACAGCCCCAGCTCTGCCTTCAGCAGCCACTGCCTGCACCTGCCCAAGGACACTGTTCCTGCTGGGGCTGCTCTAGGGCTGAGCCAAGGGGGGCTATGTAGGGGTGTGGAGAGGGGCCATACATGCCTGAGAAGCCTTTTGCAAATTCCTGGTCCCCCACAGAGGAGCCCAGAGAAGGGTGTGAGGCCCCTTGTCCAGCACCTACTGGACGAGGGTGTTTCTGTGAAGGGGCTGCCCATTGGGCTTGTGAGAACAGGACCCAGGAAAAGCTCTGCTTGGATGGCCCCCCGCTGATGCACCCACTGATGAGCCCTATCCCCAGGGATCCCACGCACACGGTCATGACTGTTGGAAACAAGGTCGATGGGGTCATGATGGGGATGGATGGAAGGTACTCCTCCATGGCGGCCAGCTTCAGGTAAGGTGCCACACAGGGCTACCCTGGCAGGGGAGGGGAGAGAGTCTTGGGACCCAGAGTTTTTGAGGGGTTGAGGAGGGTTGAGGAAGGGCTGGTGAGGGGCTGGGGGCTCTGTGAGCACTGCGGGGCTCTGTGGGGGAGATGCAGCCTCACCTCAATCTGGGGTGGGGGGTCAATTAGGGGATGGGGAAGGTTTAGCAGGTGGATTGGGGGTCACAGGGCAGTGGGCAGTGTGGGGGAAGTGGCTCAAAGGAGAAGGGGCTTGAGTGAAGGGATTAATGAATGGGGGACCCAATGTGAGGGAGGGCTCAGGAGGGGATGATACTTGCGACCATGGGCACCGTGGGGGAGGGTTGCTCAGTGGGACCCAGAGGAGGAGGGAAGTGAGGTCCAGGGGTGCTGAGAGGCTCCCTGTCTCAGGTGTACAAGCCCAGATGGGGTCGGGGAACCTCTTTCTGGAAGTCAAATGTTAATTTTGGAAGATATTGTCCTTACATGTGCTGGATGGGAATGGGAGGTGTGATGACCCACCCGGACCATCTGCTTTCAGGTCCAGTGAGCATGAGAATGCCTATGAAAACGTTCCCGAGGAGGAGGGCAGGGTCCGCAGCACCCCGATGTAAGCCTGGTTCCCTGTGGTCCCTGCCCTGAGGCTTCCGGGTGCCTGTGATGGACGCCCAAAGTCACCACCTCTCTGTGCAGGAATCTACAATAATTGGCCAACTCCCTCCAACCCCACACCCCCTACCACTCTCTATGAATTACAGCCAGCCAAAGTTGGAGCTCAGGCTGTGTCCAGGGTGGGTCCTGGCTCTGGCCCTGGGCTCTCCCACCCAGTTCCGAACAGCCTTCTGAAGAGGATAGTCAGTTCAGCACCTCCACTCCTGTCTTTCATTCTGTACCCATAACTGTGGAAATGGCCCTTATTTCTATGAAATAAAGACTTTTGTACTTCTGGGGCTGAGGCTCAGCAACAGCCCCTCAGCAAGGACCAATCTTGCTTTCTGAATTGTGACAATCGCCTTCTGAAGTCACTGTCACAGTGGCTGTGGAAGATTTCCCAGGAAGCCCCTGCACCCACAGGGCAGCTGGAGCTGAGGGGGACGAGGCTGGGAGAGTCAGAGGGTCTGTGTCCTCAGAGGGGGTAAAGGAGGGTCTGTGTCTCTTCTGGTGTCTGAGTGTGAAGCTCCCCAGAATGAGCGTCTGATGAGCTTCCTTGTATGGAAGAGCTCCGGAGGCAGTGAGCCAGGGGTAGGAGCTTGTCCCTGCCAGTGGGATTGTCCTTGTCCCCTCAGGCTAAACCCTTCCTTTGACCAGGGCAGTCAGGCGAGGCTTGCTAGGGCAGGGAAGACCCTGGTGTGAGCAGGTGCCCTCAGTGCTGGTCAGGTTCAACATGCATTCCAGGTTCTCTTTCGTGTATGTAGGGAAGGAAGAGGGTGTTAGGGGTCCATAGGCCAAGAGCTCGCCCACTCTCCCTTCCGTCCAAGCAAAGCCCCTCTGTGAGTCCTCGTCCCCCAACCCATCCTTCATACCTGAGATGCTGAGCCCTTCGTCACGTGGCACCACTACCCCTGCCTCTGTACTGGAGGCATTGAGGTGCTCACTCAGCTCTCATAGATCGTATGGATCTAGCACTATCCCCCTCCAATCCCTGGGCTTTGGCATAGGAAGTGCCAGACTTTTGGGTTGAGACTCAGGAAGCCCAGATTTGAGTCCTGGGTCCCCTGCCAACTTGCTGTGTGACTTTGGGAGAATTGTTGTCCTCTCTGAGCTCAGCCTCCTCCCTGTAGAGGATTTGGTCAGCCTTACCACAGCGCTAGAGTAGAATCCAGTCCCTGCCAAAGTCCCTGACTCCCAATCCTGGAGTGAGGGTGGGCATGGAGGTCAGAAACTGGGTCATAGTAGAATCAAGCAGTTGGTGAAGGAGAGAACAGGTATGACTTGCTGGCTTACCGGGAGGCCGCTCACCTCTTACTGTTGTCCCTTCCCCTCTCTGGGCTTCAGCTTAATAAATTGTCCCCCTGGTAATTCCTTTCTAGTCTTTTGTTTTTGTGGCTTTCTATAACTCATGCCTTCTCATCCCACCTCTGCCAGTTTAAACCTGGCCTTATTTTTTTTTCTTGGCCCAGCCAAGATTTTTCTTCCTCTGAGAAGACTTCCCTGATTAGACCAGAGGGCAAATCCAGGCCAGTGGCCCACCCAGCTTTTCACTCATTGGAGGAGAGGCAAAGGTTCCTAGAGGGTCAGGCCTCTGCTAAGGCACAGACTCCTTTTCCAGTCTCTTGGTTGGGACTTTTTTTTTTTTTTGAGATAGAGTCTCACTTTGTCACCCTGGGTAGAGTGCCGTGTGTCACAGCTCACAGCAACCTCAGACTCTTGGGCTTAAGCAATTCTGTTGCCTCAGCCTCCCGAGTAGCTGGGACTACAGGCGCCCACCCAAACGCCAGGCTCTGGCTCAGGGTGGTCTTGAACTGGTGAGCTCAGGCAATCCACCTGCTTCGGCCTCCCAGAGTGCTAGAATTACAAGCATGAGTCACCGCATCTGGCCCTGGTTGGGACTTTTTGGCTGCCCAAATCAGATTTTCCTTCCAAGAGGTTACATTCACTCTCACCTTAGTTCCCAGTTGTCTCTGAGGGTGTGGAGACGGTTTTGAGGCTGGTACTGCTTCCCCCCCTCCCAGTGTGCCAGGGTCTGAAAGCAGAGCCATGAACCCCCAGCGGGTGAAGCCCAGCCCCTCACACCTGGGAGGTTTTGCCAGGAGGGCCTGCTTGTGACCAGACTCCCCTCTTTCCCCAGCTGCTGCCTGGGGTGGAGCCTCCTTGGGCCCCTCCCAGCTCTGTCTCTCTCAATTTGGGCAGGACTTGGACCGGTGGGAACCGTGGGGCCCCTGCAAGGGCTGGGCCAACACTGACCTCACAGCCCCTCACTTCCAGCCAGTATTTCTGTCCTGACCGGGGGCTGGGAGCAGGGAGCTGCCGGCCCCAGGACCGCGAGACCCCCAATCCTTATCGCTTACTCCCACCTGCCAGCCAGCCCGGATCAGGGAGGAAAGAGGCTGGGCCCCGGCCAGGACCGCTGCTTAATGACCCTCTGGGGGCCTAATCTCAGACTGGCAGCCGCTGAGTGGTTCAGGATCGCTCCTGGAAGAGGCTGATAACGCACCAGCTGGGCCCCCAACCATCTATCGGGGCCCCCAACCAGCCCCCAGGGGGCGGCCTCGGAGGGCCTGGGGAGAGGGAGCCTCTGGACAGGGCGGGGCTGGAGGCGCGCTGTCCGTGCTGGGGGAGGGGATTCGGAGTGTGAGCGACAGCCAGACCCAGCATGGGCTGGACAGGGTGGGAACCTCCAAAGGCCTTTCCTCGGCTTCCAGCTTTTCTCCGGACAGCGTGGGATCTCTCCCACCCAGCCCGCTCTCCCTTTGTCTCGTCCAGCCTTTCTCCATCTCCGTGTGCTTCCCAGTCTCCAGGCCTGCTTTCACCTCCATCTTTCACCTCTCCTCTCTCTGTCCAGTCCCCCCTTCTCTGCTCAGCCCCCCACGCTCCTGTCTCTCTATTTGCATCTCCTTTTCTTTCAGAAGACTTTCCCTCTTGCCTGCTTCCAACTTTCCCTTCCCTCCCAGACTTCCCCTGATGCCACCCCATGGCAAGCCCCACGACTTCGTGGGAGTTTCATTTCTTTTCGTGGCATCATCTCCTTGGGGTCCCTTCCGCCACCTCCCTCTGCTGCAACATGCAGGCTGCCCAGAGCCCTGGCAGCCCAGGAGGGTCTCTTACGGCCAGCATGTTCTTGCTCTTCCTGCTTCCTGGAACAGGGCCGGCATCTTTCTTTCTCCTCTTCCATCTGTACTACGTCTGTTTCACTGGTTTACCTTACAGATTATACTCTGACCCAGTCAGGAAAGGAAAGCCTCTGTCCAGGAATTGCACAGCTGAGGGTAGACTGCAGCTCTGCTGACTTCAGTTGGACTTGAAGAGGAACTTTCAGCCAGGAGTTGGTTTTCAAAAAGGGTTATGTAATTCTCTCACTAATGTCACCTATTCTAGAATGGAGTGCCAGGTGGCCAAGATGAGTTTCAAGGTTACTTCCTGTATACTCAGAGTGGCATATGTAGACACCATTTGTTTGTTGTGCTTCAAGGGCCATCAGATCAAGACTCCTGCTGGGCAGAGTCTCTTCTCCCAACAAGGGCAGAGGGGGCCAGGGGCAAGGCCCGAGTCATACACACTCTGCCCTGTTCTCTTGGACTGACCTCACAGGCAAGTCAGCTGGCTGCAGACATCAGAACTAGCGCTGGGACGGGAGAAAGGCACTACCTCCTGTCCAGACTGGCTGTGGATCTTGACTCCTCAGATCAGCTCTCCTCCCCGCTTTTTGTCCCGGGCAGTGTGCACAGTGTCCAAAAGCTTGAGCTTGGGACTCATGCAGACTGTGGTCCAAAGTCCAGCTCTGCTCCTTTCTGCCTTTGGGACCCCCCTCCCTACCCTTACTTGCCAGTAAGATTGGTTCTGTAATATCTTCCCTGCAGGGCTGCTGGGAGGAAACCAAGGTGGCATAGCTGAGACCTGCCAGAAAGCCCTCTGTAGTCATCTTAGGTGTCCCTTCTTCTGGGATGCTCCCTCTGCCCCTGGGTCAGGCGCCTGTCTCCGGGCAACTCGGGCCCCTGCACTGCCTTTGATCTCTGCATCCCTACCCCACTGTGCATCTGTTTACTTGTCTGCATCCAGTGCCAGCCCCAGGTCTAAGAGCTCCGCAAGGGCATGGATGGGGTCACATTCCTCTCTGTGTCACCACGACCCAGGACAGGGCTGGAAAGGGGAAGGGAAGCTCCAGGAGTGTGGAAGAGACCCAACGGAAGGGGACTAACCTGACATCTGTCCAGCTTTGTGTCTGTCCATACACTTCTACCCCACACAGGTGCAGCCACACACATGCACACGTTCTCCTGTCTCTCTCTCTCTATCTAATATCTTTCTGTCTCTCTGTCTATCTCGTATCTCTCTCTACTCCTCACTCTCTGGTTGAAGGTGCTGGGAGCCCTCTTGAACATTGCTGGTCTGTCTGGCCTTCATTCAGTTTCGTGGGCTAGGCTTCCTCTGTCTGCCTGAGGCCTTGGCTGCCACCTGGTGGCTGCACAGTGTCTAGACAGGGTGGTTGCAACAGAGGCTTCAAAAGAGCTTCAGGTGGGGCTTTTCTCCTGAAGCCCTTCCCATGGCATAGCCCCCGTGTTAAGTTGTGCCAGCACCTCATGAGTCTTCCCATGGGCTGCAAGGACAGCTGGGCCTCTGGGCCTCCTCCTTGTAAACTGCAGGCTCCATGCACTACCAGTGGGGCCAGCTTCTGAGGCTTGACCATTTTGATCTTAATGTCACATCTTCCCTCCTCTCAGAAGTGGTCTGGGAGCCAATGGCTTCTGCCCTGGGTCATTTTTCCAGAGGGCGAGAGATGACACCATTTCTGGGACCTTGTGTCCTGGAGACCCTGACCTTCAGAGAACTTGAAGAAAGAGTCAAAGGAGAGAAGAGGCAGAAGACGAGAAGACAGGAAAGGAGGAGAGGGGAGGGGAAGGGAGGTGTCAGAGATGAATTCCAGTATCTGTCCTGGAAAGGTGGGAAGATGGTGGAGTCAGGGACATTACACTGGGTCATGCAGCCTAAGCCTCTACTAACCAGGCCCTGAAACCTGGACAGAGGTGCACCTTTTTTGATTCCAAGGCACTGTATAGGCTAGTGAGTGACACTTGGAATGCCGGATGTCAGGAGACAAGCAGGAGTGTGTGAGGGACGAGTTTGGGTCTGTGGACATCTGCAGGGAAGTCCTAGAGGGTAGTTGGGTACACAGTGGATGTCTGAATCTCCATTGAGCAGTCCATGGTTGAACTGGATATTTTGCCTTAGAGTTGGCTGCCCACTGAGAGGTTGAGAGCTCAGGTGTGGGTCAGGCCACTTGGATGCAGCACAGCTGGGACACTTGATACTATGTGACTGTGAATAAATCAACTTGACTCTTGAAGCATGAGTTACTGTAAGTTGGGTGCAAGAAATGGTGTTCAACTAATAAGGGATATTTGGATATTAAAAAATATACACACAAAACACATGGAATAGGGCCTAGCATACAGTGAGTAGTAAATGTAGCTTTTAAAAATTACCATTGTTGGGCGGCGCCTGTGGCTCAGTGGGTAGGGCGCCGACCCATATAACGAGGGTGGAGGGTTCAAACTCGGCCTCGGCCAAACTGTAACAAAAAAATAGCCAGGCGTTGTGGTGGGTGCCTGTAGTCCCAGCTACTTGGGAGGCTGAGGCAAGAGAATCGCCTGAGCCCAGGAGTTGGAGGTTGCTGTGAGCTGTGTGATGCCATGGCACTCTATCAAGAGTGATAAAGTGAGACTCTGTCTCTACCAAAAAAAAAAAAAATCCCCCTTGTTATTATTACAAAGTGAGTACTAGATGTCAGAGCACAGCATGTCTGTGCTGGCAAGAACCTCAGAACCATTTAGCCAGATTTACTAATATTATACCATGAAATTTAATCCCAGGGGAGGAACAGTACCTGCCCAAGGTCACATAAGGTGCTGAGTGAGAAGCAGGCTATAGGCTCTGCCTGGCTGGTGGGTACAGAACATGCAGACCCATCTGCTCTCCTGAATTTCTTGAGACATCAACATAATGGAGCTGGCCACAGTGGGTTGTTCTGCATCACTGAGGCTGGTGCAGTTCTGTACATGGACTTTGTAAATAAATAACTAGGCCCTCAGTCTGCTCTAGCTGAGAGCTTTGGGGTATGGGATGAGGGTGGCGAGGACAGGTGCTGGAAAAGTAGGAGAAGGGTCAGGAAGTAAAGGAAAGGGAGAGAGAGGGCTGGGAGCAGCTGGTGTTCCAGGCCCCAGGAACTAGTGAGCTGGAGTAAGAGTCTAGGAAGAGACTTTTCCCAAATTCAAACACAATGATGGTGGTGGTGGTGGTTTTTAGCCAAGGGCTAATATGTGACGTGTGGAACACGTTCTAATTGGAGCTTCTTGATGATCCTACCAGGCAGCAATCACTGGCTCAGTTTTTAGAGGAAACAAAGCAGACTCTGAAAGAGGGAGCTGACTTACTCAACATCACCTAGCCAGTTAGCGGCATTGCACCCTGCTCTTTTAACTTTAAATCCTTTGCTAACTTAAGCCCCAAATAGGGTTCTCTGTGGTGCGTGTATGTCTGTGCGTGTATGTCTGTGTGTGTGTGTGAGAGAGAGTGAGAGAGTGAGAGAGAGTTATAAGGAGAAGAAGAAAATCGTGTTTGTCATTGCAGGGCTTAAAGTCCAAGGAAAGATGCATCTGAGAAGTGGAGTGGGGTCCCTTGAAGTATCTAAAAGGAGTGGTTGACATTGCTCTTGCATCCAAGGCTCACTCCACCTCTATCCTTCCCACTTGCCCTCAATGTCTGTAGCCTCCTCTCTCTCCTCAACACTCTTCTGAGACTGCTTTCAACAAGGACATAGCCCTGTCTCTTGTTGCAAGGTGTGATTGCCTATCTGATTCTTCTGCATTTGGCATGATAGGACAGCAGCCATTTTCTCTGGGAAGCTGTTCCTGACCACCCAGCTTCAGCTCATCAGGCTCCTTGTGGGCTCACTCTGGTCATGGTGTTGATCTCTGAACTCCATGAGGCAGAGACTGCATCCAATGTCCAAGTATCCAGCAAGGTCTGGAATATAGGAGGTCCCCAGGAACTATTCACAGAGACCTTATGGCCTCCACTCACACCACTTTCTAAGAAGTATCAACTCTTAAATCAGCACCATCAGCCCCATCCCCTCCTGTACAACTCTACAGGCACACCTGGTCTGAAAGGAATTCTTGAATTTTTACCAACCCATGTCCCCTCCTGTAAGCCCCCTTCCCTTCTCATTCACCCAGACCAGAAGTGAGGAGTCACCCTGATCCCCTCTCCCTCAGCCCCACTGAATTTTATTTTCCAAGCCTCCCCTCTCCTCCCTCCCAGTTCCCCTGCTTCAGGTCTCCATCTTGCCTGGACATTTTCCGCAGCCTCCTCCCTATTCTTCCTGCGTTCACTCTTGCTGCACCCTTAAATTTTCCTCCACACTGCAGCCAGAGAGCTCAAACAACAGCCTGTTTTTTTTTTTTTTAAATTTCAGATTAACATGTGGGTACAAACAATTAGGTGACATTGTTTGTGTTTCTGGGTAAAGTTCAAGTTGTGGTTGAGGCTTTCACCCAGGAGGTGTGCCATGTACCCATATATTGTACCCATTAGGTGAGAGCTCCCTCCTCCAAGCTCCTCCCTCCCTTTTCCCCATCCCCTCTACTTGAATTTAATTGTGGTTTTTTTTCTTATGTGGGTGTGTTCATCTACTAGTTTCATATTGGTATTGAATACATTGGATGCTAGAGACACCTTTCCAACCAGGATCCAGCCTTTTGCACCTGGGGATGAATCTAAACTCCTCAGGGCAGGCGCAGCTGAGTGCCTCTGTCCCTGAGCTTGAAGCCAAACTTCAAATCCCATCCTGCTGATTTTATATTAGTGCGATGTTGTGCATGTTATTAGCAAAGGTGCCTTAGCTCTGAATATGCAAATCCGGGATAAAATGAGGCTCATTATATGAGCTTATAGAGAAAAATAGATGAGCTAATATATGTAAAGGAAATATACAGTATAGCTTGGAGGATGTTACTGACAGCCGGCTTGATTTTCTTTACCCTGCCCTGCCTGCAATATCTCAAACAGCCACTAGATGGCTCTGCCTCCTTCTCTTCTCCAGCCACTGTCCACTCTTTCCCCTTCAGAAGTTCACCTGCCTCATCCCTCCCCTCCTTTGCGGTTTCACACCCCAGTACCCGTATGATTCACGTGTTCCTCTGCCAGCCTCACCTTCTTCAGGACCGCTATCTGAAATCTCTTTCACCCACCCTCACTAGGTGGGCTATGCTCTGTGTCTGTGTGCTCCTGGAGCGTGGCTGGTGCAGTGCCCGCACGGAGCAAGGAGACTCAAAGCTTGTTGAATGAATGAATGCGTGTAAGCCAGTCCCAGAGCATCCACTTACATCAGTTATGTGATCTAAACTCAGCAAGCATGCCAAGGAACAGTACAATGGACTAAAAAAGTAAAAGAACAAAACAGACATTAGAAATAATCTCACAGGAGACCCAGGTATTGAGTATCCAGATAGAAACTTTAAAATATCTATGACTATTGAATTTTAGAAAATAGAGGTAGAGAGCAAAGAATTTGATCTATGAAAAGAGTGAAGTGGAAATTCTGGAATTATTTGGTAATGTTCTGTATTTCGGGTCTATTGGTTTTGAACATATTTTGTAAAATTTATTCGTACGTGTTTTATACTTCGGGCTGCTATTATAAATGGAACCGTGGCATGGATGTATGTCATCCACACTGCATCTAAAAAATATCAATGCATTTCTGAGTATTACAGGGTACACGCATTTTGGTTACATAATTTGCTTATGTACATTTTAAGTCAAGGTTGTAAGTGTGCCCTTCACTCAGAATATATAGTCTTACGACTTTTAACTTGTCTACTTTTTACTTTAATTGTACTCAAATCGCTCAGATTGCTTTCTTTCAGAATGTAGTGTATAATCCAATGTGATTAAGTCTTCTTGGGTAATCTATCCAGCAATGTGGAGGGGAGCCCCAACGCTCCCATATAGATCTGCCCTCAGGAATCAAAGTGGGGGTTTCCCTGTTCATACCCAGATTTTGAGGCATGTCTATCCTCCAAATCTCTGAAGCATTTGGATCAGTTACAAGTTTTCTGAAAACTGCTTCTGCAATGGATGACTGACAAATGTTACCCAGACACATACTGTGTTTCCCTGAAAATAAGACACTGTCTTATATTTATTTTTTCTCAAGAAGACATACTAGGGCTTACTTTCGGGGATGTCTTCCTCTCGGCGCCAAAATGCATGGCGTATGCATATCTACATAGCCACGCCCATCACTAATTATTATTGGGGGTAGGGCTTATATTCAACAAATGCATGGCTGGTGCAGTGCCCACATGGAGCAAGCACCCAATGCTTGTTGAATGAATGAATGCGTGTAAGCCAGTCCCAGAGCATCCACTTACATTAGTTGTGTGATGTTAGAAATCCTGCTAGGGCTTATTTGGAGGTAGGTCTTATTTTGGGGGAAACATGGTAAAAATGGTACCAACTTAGACACCCACTCATACTCAGAGGCCCATGAAATAAATTTTCAAGGAGAAAAGAAGAGTGTCACATTTAGGCTTTCAGGGAAAGGATAGTCTTTTCAATAAATGGTGCTGGGAAAACCGGATATTCATATGCAACAGAATGAAACTATACCCTCAACTCTCCCTTGATACAAAATCAACTCAAAATGGATCAAAGACCTAAAGGGAAGACCTGAAACTATAGAACTGCTCTAAAACAACATAGGGCAAAGGCTTCAGGATAGTCGTGGGGGAAAAGATTTTATGATAAGACCTCAACAGCACAGGCATTAAAAGCAAAAATACACAAATGGGATTGTGTCAAACAAAAATGCTTCTGCACAGCAAAGAAAACACCAACCAGGATGAAAAGACAGCCTGTATAGTGGGAGAAGAAACCTGGAAATTACTCATCAGACTGCATACACAAGGAATCAAACATTTCAACAGCAGAAAAAGCCCCCCAAACAAAACAAAAAACCAGACTAAAAAATGAGCTAACAATCTGAAGAGGCATTCCTCAAAAGAAGACATACAAATGGCCAACAGGTATATGAAAAAATGCTCAGCGTCATTGTCATCAGGGATGTGCGACAGAACCACAGTGAGGTACCGTCCGACCTCAGCCAGGACGGCTATTATCAAAAAGAAAAAAAAATTAACAATTGCTGGACAGGATGTGGATAAAAGTGAATTCTTTCTTTTTTTTTATTTTGGAGATAGAGTCTCACTATGTCACCCTCAGTAGAGTGCTGTGGTGTCACAGCTCACAGCAACTGCAAACTCTTGGACTTAAGCAATTCTCTTGCCTCAGCCTCCTAAGTAGCTGGGACTATAGGTGTCTGCCACAAGGCCTGGCTATTTTCTTGCTGCAGTTGTCATTGCTGTTTAGCTGGGCCGGGCTGGGTTTGAACCCCCCAGCCGGGGTGTATGTGGCTGGAGCCCTACCCACTGAGCTACAGGTGCTGCCTAAAAGCAAATTCTTATACACTGTTGTTGAGAATGTAAATTAGCACAGCTGCTATGGAGAACAGTATGGAGGTTCCTCAAATACTGAGACACCTACAAATATGGGTGTCTCAAAATCTGCCATACATAGGAAACAGGGGAAATTATAGCTAAATGTACTTTTATTTACAAACTATTCATTACAAAATCCTACGAAGTATTTATAAACCATTCTCTAAGTGTTGGCCACCTCTTCACAAAATTTTGGATAGGGTGAAGAGTGAGATAGGAAGAAATTTGTTAAAGGATACCAAATTACAGATAGATAAGAGGAATAAGTTTTAACATTTTTATAGCCTATAAGATGACTATAGTTGATAATAATAATAAGAAGAAGAAGAATGTATTTTCAAATAGCTAGGAGGAGGATATTGAATTCTCCCAATACAAAGAAATAATAAGTGTTAGAGATGATAGGTTTGCTAATTACCTTGATCTGCAGTCACTAGACATTATACATATATTGAAACATCACTATGTACCCCATAAATATGAGCAATTATTACATCAACTAAAATTTTACATTAAAATCCAAGTGAATAAACAAATTGTGATATATCCATACATTGGAATACTAATTAGCAATGAAAAGAAATAAAATGCTGATATATACAACAACATGGATGAATCTCAAAACAATTACTTTAAAGGAAACCATTAATAGATAAAGATACTTATGATATGGGGGCACCCGAAGCTCAGTGGTTGGGGTGCCGGCCACATGCTCTGGGACTGGTGGGTTCGAACCCATCCCAAGCCTGCTAAAACAAACAAACAAATAGCCGGGTGTTGTGGCAGGAGCCTGTTGTCCCAGCTACTTGGGAGACTGAGGCAAGAGAATAGCTTGAGCCCAAGAGTTGGTGGTTGCTGTGAGCTGTAATGCCACAGCACTCTCCCAAGGATGACAAAGACTCTGTCCTCAATTAAAAATAAAAAAGTGTACATATGATATGGATGCATTTATATAAAGTTCTGGGACAGGTAAAACTATTCTCTAGTGATAAAATCATATCAATAGTTGCCTGGGGTGGGGAGTAAGGAGGCATCCACTTCAAAGAGTATAAGGCAGTAGTTCTCAACCTTCCTAATGCCGTGAATCTTTAATACAGTCCAAAGGGGTCGTGACCCACAGCTTGAGAACTGCTGGTATAAGGGAACTTTCTGGGTGATGGAAATGGTCTCTATCTTGATTGGGATATTAGCTACACGGGTGCATACTGAATTGTCTAAATGTACTGAATTTGTGGGATCTATAGTAGTTTGTCACTCAAGTGCTGGTATAGACTTTTCTTTTTCTTTTGTGACCAAGTCTTGCCCTATTGTGGGATCACAGCTCACTCTCCTGGGCTGAAGCCATCCTACTGCCTCAGCCTCCCTAAAAAAGGATTTTGAAGTTCCCTGCACTCTGCCTTCTGGGGAGGCCTGGGCACAACCAATCCTAGGGGTAGGGTAGGGAGGAGAGGGTGTGTCACAGGCTTCCGTGGGACTGGCTCAGACTTGCATTGCTTCAGGAAGTAGAGTGTAACAAAGGGGTTGGGGGCACCTGTGGAAGTATGTCTGTCAGCAGGGAGTGCCCCCCAAGTGGCACTGTCTCCCAAGTGGTCTGCTCTGGTCCTGGGTGAGGACAGCTTCCAACAGGGGCAGAGCTCCTGCAGAAGCTCAACCAGTGCAGTGCTCAGAGGAAGGTGAGGTTGGAGCCCCTACACAGAGAACTGTCTGGTGGAGCTGTGTGAATGGCGCTGCTGCCCACCAGACCCCAGAATGGTGGAGCCGCCAGCCACATGCACCCTTGGCCTGGAAATGCTGCAAGTACAACACTCCAGAACATGAGTGCAGCCAAGTGGGCTGTGCCCAGCAGTGCGTTCAGGACGCAGGATGTGGAATCCCTTTTCTTTTGGACTATTTCTCACTTTTGGAATGGGAATGTTTATCCAAAGCCTGTACCATCATTGTATCTTGGAAATAAATCACTTGTTTTGTTTTTTTTTTTAAAGACAGAATCTTGCTTTGTAGCCCTTGGTAGAGTGCCATGTCGTCACAGCTCACAGTAACCTCCAACTCTTGGGCTTAAGTGATCCTCTTCCCTCAGCCTCCCAAGTAGCTGGGACTACAGGTGCCCACCACAACACACCAGCTATTTTTAGAGGTGAGGTCTCGCTCTGGCTCAGGCTGGTCTTGAACCTGTGAGCTCAGACAATCCACCCACCTTGGCCTCCTAAGTGCTAGGATTACAGGCGTGAGCCATCATGCCTGGCCCTTAAATCACTTGTTTTTGATTTTACAAGCTTCGCTGTGGCAGGAACTTGCCTTGAATCTCAGGTAAGACTTTGGACTTTTGGAGCAGCTCCTGCCAGGGAGGGTCGTGCCATCCTGCCAGTGGCGCGCCCTGCTCTGGGGCTTGGCAGACTGTGAGGGCAGCTGACTTCTGCAGGGGCAGGTCACGCAGACGTGCGCCTGCCTCCCGGGACCTCCCAGTGCACGATCACCACCAACTCCTGCCAGAGAGGGTTGCGCCCTCCCGCATTTGGGGCTTTGGTGGCTTGCAAGGACAACTGACTTCTCCTGGGGCAGGTCGCACAGACCCACGGCCACCTCCCAGGGCCTTGCTGGCTTGCGGTCGCCAGCAGCTTCTGCCTGGGAGGGTCGCACCATTCCGCCAGAGGCGCATCTGCTTCCGGGGCTTTGGTCGCCAGTAAGGACAACTGTCCTCCGCTGGGACAGGTTGTGCCTGCCTCCCAGGGCCTTGATGGCGAGACTGACTCCTGCAGGGGTGGGCTGCATCACCGCGTCTGCTGGCTCCACCTCCCGGGGTCTTGCCGGGTTGTGCCCAGGAGAAAACTAGAAGCAGCCCCTGGCAGAACAGTTATAGGGATGGTTTCCGAAAGGTGCAAATTCAACATGGGACGGAATCAG
>CAUYQV010131349.1:0-41446 GCA_963574575.1 Galagoides demidoff
AATTATGAGAAAGACATGATGGCTATGTTAGCCAGTTGGATGAGAGTTTTCCAAACTGCATATGGAAGCAACACACTGTATCCTATGATAGAATTAATGTACACAATTATGATCTAATAAAAAAAAGATTATTAAAAAAAACCAATTTTATAAATAGATACTTATAAAAGGAGAAACACATACGCAGAGCACCCACATTACCAGTGAGGTGACGCCAGCCCTTCTCTGCTGCTGCTGAACCCTGCCATTCTCTTCTGTGTCGGGAAGGCAGAGAACAGGAAAAAGCATTCCATCCTGCGTTTAACTCTTTCCTACCTATGCACTCAGTTTTTCGAGTAGAATTTCTATGCCTTTGCTGGTGTTTTTGTTTTTTTCCAGAGTGGGAACCAGACTTTTTAGTCCAGCTTTGACTGCGTTTGCAATTTCTGGGTCAGAACTCTGAAGAAGGCTGGAAAGAATAATGGCACCTCGATTTACACTGGCCCAGGACTTGAGGTTCTTCATACCAACATTCTCTACAAGTGTTTTTGCAAAACAACCTTCTCTCCTACTCTATTTCATCTTCTCATCCTGCTCTATGAGCCACTTGAGAACCAGATGTCCTGCAGGATGCTCTGCCACGTGAAGCTCTCCATCCTTGCCACCAGGATGCAGTTCTGTTGCTGCCAAGCTGGCGATGGCATTCATGGCAGGCTGAACGTCTCCAGCAGTAGATCCCAGAATGTTGGACACCAACATACACGCAGACTTGTCCAGAACCATCTCCTGGGAGTGCTCTTGCAGGTAGGTTAGCAAAGCTGGAGAAATGGATTCCAAGAGCTCTCATCATCGGCGGATCTCTGTGTCTTTCTTACTGTGTGCATTTCCATCTCCCTTTTGTAGAACTTCAATGATTTCTCGCACTGTATGTGCAAGATCTCTGGGGCTTAGCAAATACAATAGGACCTTCCTTCCATATTTATCATTTACTATGTTAGGCAAGGAACCGATGATTTCTGATATGATTATTTGCTTCACAAATTTGGTGTCATCAATGCAATCAAATGCTGCCAGTAAAACCAAATGGGAGTATTGGTCGTTAGCCACTTTTTCAACATAAGTCTTCATGGTTTTCATAATCACTTTCCTGTCCTTGGGTGTGCCATGCCACAGGCAGTGCATGGCCACTCTGGCGCCATCGTGTGTGTGCGCCAGGTATACCACTGCTTCGTGGATGGCTTCAATCATTTCTGATCTGAGTTTGGGGGGTGCATAGGTAAAAAAATCCAAGAATACTTTATGCACCAATGAGTGCTTAATCACAGCTTCCTTTTGGGCCATTGGAGTTAGAATCTGTTTCATTTCATCCATAATGAGCTCTCATTTTTCTGGCTGCACCTCTAATACTTTTTCCAGAGTTGAGTGATCTGCTGTCTTGTACAGCTGGAACGTGTTCCCATAGAGCTCTTCCGTCAGCATGATCCGCTGCTCCAGCACGGCTCTGTCGTTGTACTCGTACTCCACGATGGCCGAGGCTTCCGCATGCCGCAGCAGCTTCCTCACATGGCCTTTAAAGCTTCGGATGATCTCTGCAATCTGTGGTTTACTTCCATACATGAGAAATTTCTTAACAACATTTCTGGAATATTTGGCTTTACTTAATTCAACCAAATCATCTCGCAATTCTTCAAAGGCCTGTTTTCTCTGTTCTTCATTACCATACTGAATGTAACACTGGATCACACGAGTTGAATCGTGTGCAAATGCAATAGTTTTAATTTTCCCTTGGATCAACTTCTGCAAGTCGTTCATTAACTTTACTCTTTTCTCTTTGTCACAGTCTTTCCTTCTTAAAATCTCCCAAATCTGCTTTGCTCAAACAATAATGTCATAGTTGGTCTTATGGCTGAGTTGCCTACTCTGTTTCAGTTCTTTCTTCTTCTTTTTGAAGTCATCCCATTTGGGTTTCTTGAGTGCTGATTCATCACTTTTACCATCTGGCTGGAATTTTCTCTTCTTGCTGAATTTATTTGCCGGCTGGAATTTGTTCTTTGGTGCTTTGTCTCCTTGTTGCTTATTCCTGAACTGCTTCATACCCCTTTTGCCAGGAGGTTTTGTGGTACTTTTCTCAAAGTTCTTAGATGTAACTTTAGATCCACCTTCTTTAGCCCCTTTTCTTGGGAATGTCCTTGAAAAATCAGAGTCATTGTTTTTATGAAATTTGTTTTTTTCTTGCGATGCCTTTGTATTCTTTCCTGTGATTTTTTTTTTCCCTTTGACTTCCATTGTGGCAACTCATACACGTGGGGCCAAAGCCAGCTCCAACATGAGGTATCCTTTTCATCACATCATATCGGAGGGGACATAATATCAATATGATTCTCACTAGTAATGTTACACTTGACCGCTTAGCTAAGGTGGTGCCTGCCAGGTTTCTTCTTCAGGATAAAATTATTTCTATCTTTCTATGTCCAATTCTTTGGAATTAGTTACCAAGTTCATCTCAGACCAAAATTACAGGGAGGGAAAATTAAATTCCACATCCCATAAAAGGAGTATCTGTGTATATTATTTGAAATTTTTCTATAAGGAAATTTTGTTCCTCATATATGGTTTTTAACTGAATGGTGAAAACACATTATTATTTAGTGGGTTGCTGTATAGCCAATCTTTTCTCCTTTTTTAAATTTGTAAGCTGGATTTTGTCTTTTTAGGCCAGTGTAACTTAATAGGATTGTTTATCTTATCATTAATTTATTTGGTTAGGTGACAAAGATTCCTTTTAGTTGGTTCTGGCACTCAAGACTAATAGATTTTTCTACATACTTCTATGGATACAAATTGTACTAGCACATTGGGAAAGAAAATGAAATGACAGTATATATGTGTCACTTTGAATCACTGGGTATCCTACTGGGAATACTGAATTACTTAAGCTTCAAAGAAAGATGTGACAATGGCTAACCATATTTTAGATTTGAATTTTACTGTTCTCACAGCCTAGGTGGCCCATCAATTTTTTATGCTATGTTAAGATTTTTTTCCTTAAGTTCTCCAACAATTTCTGTGGGTGAGTTTGTTTCAACTGTAAGACTAATTTTAAGCTTGATTAAAATGTTAAAGAGATTATCATGCTATTTATATTATCCTTTATTAAAAAAATCAATACTTTATTAGACTTCCTTAGTAAACTATTCTGAGAGACTCAGTAGGATTATAAAGAAAACAGAATATCCCCATCAGATTCTAGTCTTTTATATGTATTCTCTGACAAAAGGGTAAAAAAAGATGAAGCAATGAGTTACATGACAAAAGATTTAATTTTTGTGCATATAATACAGCCTTTATACATTACAGTGCTCTGACCCAAGAGTGGAAATCCACCTTAGAGAACTGTTAATTATCTGTCGGAATCCTGATTACCTAAATTTAGCATGTTGTTCATCTTGTGCTAGCGACACTACCAGGTTCTATTACAATAAGTAATTTTAGGAATCTCTCTCCCTATTAGAACTCTGACTTCAAAGTTGTACCTTATTCATACTTATTTCCTCAGTATGTAGCCTCACACCTAGCCCACAGTCACACAAGCCATATTTCAAGTGGTCAATAGCCATATGCTACCGTATTGGATAGGACAGATAAAAAATACATTCATCAACACAGAGAATTCACATCACAGTTCTGGTTTAGGGCAGGATTTCTCAAACTTGATATTGTTGATATATTAGAGCAAATTCCTATAGTGGTTGGTTGTCCTGTGCATTGTAGAAGGTGGAGCAACATCCCTGTCCTCTATCCACTTGATGACAGTGGCACCCCCACCACTAACGTGACAACTAAAAAGGTCTTTCAACATTGTTAAATGTTCTCTGGAGAATGAAATCATCCCATATTGAGAACTACTGACTTAGAAAACTACTCCCTGAACTAGAGTCCTGGAATCCCTTAGGTTGCCATGACTTATTACCCAGGATTGCTGAAAATTGTTTCCTTTTAACAGAGACTCTACATATAATTTAAATGCATCATATCATGGCATAAGGCAATATTGTTCAATAAAATAAACATTTCTTAGAGTAGAATTATTCCTGAGTCATGAGGAACAACCTTTCCCCATTTCTTTTAGCCAATACACCTTGAACCCATCAAATAAAAATTCTGGCCTATGAGGTAACCCATCATAGGATTTTCTTCTTCGACTTATGACTTTAAAAACAAAACATCCTCACCACTTCAGTGCACATAGGCCTGGCTTTCAATTGTGAAAATCCACTTTCCTTTTCTCTTATAACTTCAGATATACTCTGGAGACAGAAGTATTTTTCTTCCCAGGGTAGTAGTATGTCGGAAGTGCTATGGAAATAACTTCTCCTTGGAAGCGGTCCTCAACCAACGAGTAGCAGAATTTGGTGTATAAATGCCCCTGCTACCTCAACCCTTTGAAAGCATGACTCTTAAGCACATATTTTTACTACATACACTCAGAATTTCCCTCATGGGATCAAATTCCACCTATGGATAGTTTATTTTATTTTGTCCTATAATGTGCTTTTACTCAGAGTTTGCATTAAATTCTTAACTTGGGTCTGTTTCTGGGAATTCTATGTTCTCCGATCTTTGTCTTTCTTAATATTTCTTTTTCTGCATTACGATTTCTGTGTGTATGATTGTGTCTCTTCACCTATTTTCCTCCTATTTATCTTTTATAATTCATAATATAGAAAAGGAGTAAATGTATTATTTCATTGAAAGAAATTCAGTATACCATTTTATGCTATTCACTGATAAAAATTAAACTGATGCAGTTTTTACTTATAGCCTTCCTGTTTACCTGTGTATATGTGAAAATCAGTGACTAGTAATAAACCAGAAATTACCATCACTCTTGGCAAAACAAGAAACAGGTCTTTTCCATCTGCTCTCTTTTAAAAAATGTTCTATAGGACTCATGAGATAAAAATGAACTTAATAGCTATAATTTTTCAATTAAAGATAAGAAATTTCTTCTGAAGATTTTGTAATGAAGTAAAAATCATGTTTATAATGGGCCAAAACAAAATGATTCACATATATGGAGGGTGGTGACATGAGAAATGGATTCACTACCTGCTCTTGGTTCAGTTCTCCATAAATACTATATACCTCATAAATACCTCAGCTTTAGAAAGGAATGCATGGTAGACAGTATAAAGTTGTAGAGCATTGTCTATCAGAACGTGAACTCAAGTTAGTCTTTTGTTGACAAAGAGAAGCTCTATATATTTTGACTAGTTATGATAAGGCTAAAAAGTACCTTTGTTAAAAATAAAAATAAGGGGGCAGCACCTGTAGCTTAGTGTGTAGGGTGCTGGCCCCTTATATCGAGGGTGACCGGTTCGAACCTGGCCCAGGCCAGACTGCAACAAAAAATGGCTGGGTGTTCTGGCGGGTACTCAGGTACTCAGGAGGCTGAGGCAGGAGAAGTGCCTAAGCCCAAGGGTTGGAGGTTGCTGTGAGCTGTGATACCATGGCACTCTACTGAAGGCGACAGAGTGAGACTCTGTCTCAAAAAAATAAATAAATAAAAATAAAAAGAAGGGAATACCTTCATGACCTTGGATTTGCAATGGACTTTAAGATATGACATCAAAAGGATGAGCAACAAAAGAAAAACAGAATTAAATTTTATCAAAATTTAAAACTTTGTTATATTTTATTGTAAAGTCAGGAAAGTGAATGGGCAACCTACAAAAAGATGAAAATATTTTTTAGCTGTATATCTGATATTTTATACCCTTAATATATAAATAACCCCTACAACTCAACAACAACAGAAAACAGACAACTCAATTAAAAAATCACTCATGCATTGGTGGTGAAAATGTAAGATGATACAGACACCTGGAAAATAATTTTTATAGTTTTTAAAAAACTAAACATACATTTACCATATGGCCCAGCAATTTTACTTTCTGGGCACTTATCCCAGAAAAATGAAAATTTACATCCTTGCAAAAACTTGTACACATTGTTCATTACAGCATAATTCATAATATTCTAAACCAGGAAACAACCATAATGTTCCTCAACAGGTGAATAGTTAAACAGAATGTGGTAATCCGCATCATGAAATACTACTACTCAGCAGTAAGAAGGACAAATAATAACACTCACAACAACCTGGATCTCAAGGGCATTATGCTTAGTGGAAAAAGTGATCCCCAAATGCCATATACTAAATGATTCTATTTAAATAATAGTCACAAAATGATAAAATTATAGAAATGGAACACAGATTAGTGATTGCCAGGTAGATAGTAAGGTTGGTCGTGGGTGTAAAGGGGATGGACAGCCCAAGGGAGATCTTTGTAGAGATGAAAGAGGTCTGTATCTTGATTGTGGCAGTGGTTACACAAATTAAACATGTGATAAAATGGCATAAAAACCCACAAATAAATACAAACCCACACACAGACCAATGTCAACTTCCTGGTATTGAAGTAATACTAGACGCTATGTGAAACCTAAGCATTGGTTGAAGGGTACATGAGATTTCTCTGTGCTTAGTGTTGCTTCCTGGGAATCTCTATTTTGAAACAAAGAAATAAAAAAACCACAATTTTTTATATTTACCTTAATTGTGATTAATATTATTTGCTGCTGAGTCAAATATTTTATATACTAATTATATTTCTTTTCTCAGTGTAACTTTTTTTTCTTCCTGGAATAACTCTTACTCTTCACTTATTTTAAAATGTCTGTGTCCTATATCTTCCCAATCACTTTTTATAGAATTGTAAAGCCATTCTAATGGTGGTTTTCTATGCACCAACACAGCACTTACTCTATTTGTTCCTTTTTTCCCGTCCAACTTCTTAATATCTGTCAAAAAATACTTTTGAGAGCCCTCTATTTTTATGCCTTAATTTTGACTGGTTGCTTTCTGAAAATGGCTTTACTGCATCCCAGTTACTAAGTAATAATTCAGTAGGGTAAAATGTTCTACATAGAAGATTGAGTATATTCTTTTTACTTCATTTTGCTGCTGCTGAGAAATTTGTTTTAATTCTTTTCTAAGTAATAATTTCCCAACCCCCCCAGATGTTTTTAGGATCTTCTTTTCATCTTTAAAGTTTGGCAGTTTCATTACAATGTGTTTAAGTCGAATTTTCATTTATTCTAATAGAGATTTCTTGGCTTTCAAAATCTGAGGATTCATGTCTTTTAGTATTTCTGGAAAACTGTTACCTTTATCTATCAGAATAATATTGCCTCCTCCCTATTTTATTCTTTCAAAACTCCAATTAGATACATGTTATACATATTCTTTAATATACCTCTTCAGTTTTATTTAATATTTTCCATGTCTCTCTGTGCTATGTTAGGTAATTTCAGATCATCTTCCAGTTAACTAATTCTTTTTCTTTTTTCTTATTGTTTTAGGTTCACTGAGGGTACAAAAAATTAGGTTACACTGTTTGCATTTGTTAGGTAAAGTCCCCTTATAATTGTGTTCTGCCCCCAAGAGGCGTGCCATACACCATAACCCCATCCCTATCCCTCCTCCTCCCCTCTCCCCATTCCCTTGTTCCCCCACCCTCACCTTGAATTGATTTGAGTTTTTCTCTTATGTGGGTATGTATTAGATCATCTAGTGGCTTCATATAACTAATTCTTTTCAATTTTGTCTTACGTTTCTGTTTAAACCATCTATTGAGTTTTTTAAATTCCATTAATTAGGTATAAAGAAGACCCATTAAGTTCTTTTGCAAATTTGTTTATTATAGCACCCTGTTGCTTTCTTGAGGTTTTGATTTTGTCTTTTATATCTTCAAGCATTTTAACCATGCTTATTTTATTTTTAATTTTGATAAAATTGTATTATCTGAGGAGTATCTAGTTTTTCCTTTGTTATTATTTATAGTGTTTCTATTCTGTCTTATAATTTTGTATTATGAGGTCATATTTGATGGAGTATTAACTGTGGAAACTCTGAATAGCTTGAGCCGAATACACTTCCATTCAGAAACTGCCTGATTCTATAACAGCTATACAACTGTTTTCCTTTTACCTCTTTCTTACGTAGATCCTATTTTCTTCTTCACTGTTTGAGTATTGAATTTCATGGACCTTGTCTTCTAGTAGCTTCTTGAGGAATGGTGCTTGGAAAGTAAACGTTTGAAAGCTTGGATGCATGACTAAATTGTTATTAGTTCTATGTTGAGCATTATTTTCCTTCAGAATTGTAAATTCTATTGCTGTTAAGAGTTCTGATGCCATTGTGATTGTCAATCCATTAGTGACCTGGTTCCTGTCTGTTGATTCTCTAGCTATATCCAGCTATCTGTCTCTGTCTTTCTCTGTTAATCTCAAACTTGCCTTCTCTTTCAGGGGTGTCTAACCTTTGTTTGTTTTTCTCTGCTGCACTTTGGAAGAATAAGAGTTGTTTTGGGCCATATATTAAATACAAAGACTAATGAGAGCTGATTAGCAAAATAAATAAATAAACAGAGAAAAGGTCTATGCATACTTTTTGTGATATCCAACACCAAAGATGAGCAAAAAAAAGTCCTCACAAAATCAGCATGCACTACAGGCCAAAGGTTAGACACCCTTTGGAACCACTAGTTAGCTCAATCTCAATCTTTCCCTCCTTCTGAAAGATTTTAGAATCTTTATCTCTCTATCTCTATCAATTGCAATCTTTCCCTTCCTTTGGAAGGTTTTAGAATCTTACAGCTTTTCTGAAATGTCACATGATATGCCTTTAATGTGATTTTTTTTTTTTTTTTTGGCAATGTGCTGAAAACTTGGCAAGTACTTTTAACCTTAAGAGTCATGTCCTTCATCTCTGGGAAATGTTCTTATATTATCTTTTTCTACTTTCTTCCACATATTTTCCCTGGAACTCCTTTAGTCAGATATTGGACTTCTTGGATTGATCCTTGAACTTTACCATCTTTTATTTTTCATTGTTCATTTCTTGGTCTGCAATTTATCAGCTCTTTTTGAAGATTTACTTAAAATTTCAATTTAATGTTGTGATGTTGCAATGATAATTTTATTTTTCCAGGCATATATTTTTGTTCCTTTAATTTTTATTTTCAATAAAATTTTTTTTTGAGACATAGTCTCCGTTTGTCACCCTCAGTAGAGTGCTGTAAAGTCATAGCTCACAGCAATGCTATTTTTAGAGACTAGGTCTTTCTCTGGCTCAGGCTAGTCTTGAATCTGTCAGCCCAGGTGATCTACCTGTCTCAACTTCCCAAGTTCTAGAATTACAGGTGTGAGCCACAGTGCCTGGCTATTTTTTAACAAAATCTTTTTGTTTCATGATCTAATATTTTCTCTTCTATATCAAGGGAGATTAATTATAGGTGTCCAGCTATCCTAAGTTCTTTCTCTACTCTTTTTATATCTTGGTCTTGGTTTCTGAAATGTCTGATAATTCTCTTTCCTATTTATATTTAAGAATTTCTAGACAATAAAAAAGTAATAAGAAGCCCTTTTGTGAGGTTTCTCAACAGTTGACTTTCATTCTGCTTGTATAAGTAAAGACTCCCAAATAAGAGTATTAATAGGTCTTTTCTCTAAGACCAATTCCATTTTTCTGGAGAGAAACATCTAATCTCTTCTTTACTGCCAGTTTTTCTGGAGCCAAGCAGGACTTGAGCCTTGGGGGTAACAGGTGATCTTACTCAGTAGATGGACTTTCACTTAGTTCTCATTTTTAAGGTGGAAACTTCCCCCTGTCTTCCTCTGTACCTGATGTCCCCAGGTCTTGAGCTTTTCTAGTACAATTTCTCTGGAAAATAAACCTCCAGTCTCCTGGTTGTCTAGGGAAGAGGTAGGCACTTTAATTCCATGGAAAGGGCTGAGGGGTATGGGGATCTATTGATTCTAAGACACACTTTTGATAAATCCCCCTAATTTCAACCTACCCTTATCTCTGCCTTCTGTACTAGCTGGTGCCTAAAATTCCTAAGTGTTCAATTTCTCCAGATATGCTAATTCCTTCATTATGTTTGCATATTCCCCCAATTTTTCATCTTCTGTATTTTATTGTTTCCTTTTTCCTATTCTTTCTTCTTACAGGTAAATATCCCTTTAATTCCCCTACTCTCATTTTAAGGAAGTTTTAAGAGCCATAACCAGAAACCCCCATAAGTGATCTATGGAAAGAAAAACTTGCAATAAACATTCGACTAGCAGTATGTATCAGGACTGAAATGAAGGAGAAGGTAAGATTTGTGATAATTTCAATTTGACTAGTAGAAGGTGGCAAAATGTGGATTCCTATCTATATAAGTTAGAAATTCTTTGTGGACTTGAATTTCCCATGTATAATTCACTAACCATATTTACTTGTTACTTTTTACTACTAAGTATTTGGGAACCGTTTAAGTTATATGATTCACATATATCTATTAGGTTAAAACATATAATAACATCTTATTAATTTTATAGCTCTAAACATTTAAATATTGGCAATATATATGGTATAAGCTAATATTTTAGCATACCATTTATGGACATTCTAACAATTGTACCATATATGCTAACTTCTACAGTGGGATCTGGAGTATCCCAAGTTTTGTACCTCTAGATCTTTTTCAAGCTGAATTAAATATGTACATATAAGGCTGTATACTGGTTAGCATTCTATTTATCAAAATATATGTTTTCCCATTCTGATTAACATAAGTTCTCTGTAGATTCAACCATCAAAATGGGAAAAGATATTCGCCTATTATAAATTGGACAAAAGCTTGATAACTAGAATCTACAGAGAACTCAAATTAATCAACATAAAAAAGCCAACAATCCCTTATATCAATAGGCAAGAAAGATATATAGAACCTTCTCTAAAGAAGATAGACAAATGGCTAGCAAACATGAAAAAAATGCTGTGTCTCTAATTATCAGAGAAGTGCAAATCAAAACCACCCTAAGGTATCACCTAACCTCAGTGAGAATGGCCCACATCACAAAAATCTCAAATCTGCAGATGCTGGCATGAATATGGAGAGAGGTGAACACTTTTACACTGCTGGTAGGACTACAAATTAATACAGCCTTTTTGGAAAGAAGTATGGACAATCCTTAAAGAACTCAAACTAGACCTCCCATATGATCCTGCAATCCAATTATTAGGCATCTACCTGGAAGAAAAAAAATTCTTTTATCACAAGGACATTTGTACTTGACTGTTTATTACAGCTCAATTTATAATCGCCAAACTGTGGAAACAAACTAAATGCCCATCAACCCAGGAATAGATTAACAAGCTGTAGTACATATATATATACTATGGAATACTAAAGGTCACTTAAAAAGAGACTTTACATCTTTTGTATTAACCTTGATGGAGTTGAAACACATTCTTCTTAGTAAAACATCACAAGAATGGAGAAGAACCCAATGTACTGACTTCTGATATGAGGACAATTGACGACTTAGTACATGATGGAGGGTGGGGCAATAGGAGAGCAGAGAGAGGGAAGTAGAAAGAGGAGTGGGGGGTTCATGGTGTTTGACACACCTCTTGGAGGCAGGACACAATTGTAAGAGGAACTTTACCTAACAAATATAATCAGTATAACCTGCTTCTCTGTACCCACAATGAATCCTCGACAATAAAAAAGAAAAAAAGGTTATGTTATTGTATGAGACATGAGAAGATTTGAATCTGCTAAACTGAAAGACTTGCTGAACAATATATTCACTTTTTTCCTACGTTATATTCTTGTGAATTCTGGCTTTTTAAAAAAAACCCTGATTTTGACATTTTTGTAAGGCAAAATCAAAGAGCACTTCGTAAACTATAAATGGCCATATATAACAAGGCACATTATAATTAGTATTACCAGAAATAAGAGCTAAAAGGCTTTTTAACCTATTTTTACTAGGAGACAAAATGACAAAACCAATTTCCCCAATAGCCAGGGTTCAATATAATTAGTAACAATAATGACGATAACAATAAAATGAGGCCACTAATAACATACCAAGGCTTTGCAATATGCAGGGGACAGTGCTAAGTGCTTTTTATAAGTTTTCTCATTTAATCTTCATAATATTAACCTCTACTCCTATCCTCATTTTAGAAACGAGGCCTGGAGAGATTGAGAGGCTTGAAGGAAGATCACACAGCTTGCAAGTGGCTTCACTAGTGTTTAAAAACAGAGTCTACACACACTTTCATTACTACACTCCACTGCAGAATAATTCTGGTGCAAAGGACTGACTGAGTGAAACACAGAAATGTGGATCTAAAACAGAATTTAGAAATCCTACGTATATCAGCATAGACTCTAATGTTCTATAAAGCTGGCTTATTTGTCTATGAATATCCAGCTACCTGGGGAGAGAGCTGGAATGTTGATCAGATGGCCAGTAGTTTATTTGACCATGAAAGTGAGATGCACTAAATCAAAGGGGAGTGACTCTTGGCAACTTAGCAACTTTACTTTTTTTTCCTTTTAATTATAAAGTGGTTTGTTCACTTGCAAGCCTCTATTGAGTGTCTCTCCTATTTTCAGTCTTTAGCAAATTCTACATCATTCTTGGCCATATCAAATATAGGCTGACTTATTTCCAAGAGACAAAAGAAAACAATGATTTTATTAACAAAGGTACATTTCTGTTAATCTTTTGCAAATGTCACTTTCTTTATGAAAATGTGCTGTTTACACCAAGTGATGACTATTTCATGGCGCTAATACAATCACATCTAGATAAACAAGAGATATGTTAGTAAGTCCCTCTAAAGTTGCAAAATTTGTGCTATTAGAAGAAAAGATTCCTGAAGGTTAAAAAATTAAAAAAATTTTTCTTTCTACCTTTTCCACTCTTTTTCAATGCCTGGTATTGTATACACACAGAGCTTCAGATATCTTCTTGATAATAATAATGAGTTGGATTTGGGTCTTGATGCAACTATTTTAGAAATCTGTTCTGCTCTTTTAACCTATTTTCTTTTTTAGATGTATAACAAAACTAGTTATAGAAATTCTCTGCGATTCAGTTCATTTTTTTCACATCAAATTGGCCCTACAGAAGTAATATGTAGATGGTATGTTTTCACTGTTATTGAACATCTGAAATTATCTATGAACTACTGAGATAGTTGAAAAAGCCACAGCTGGAAATATATACAGTTTAACTCTGCAATTTTAATTGCAAAATTAATAAAATGGAAATAATAATCATCACAGCAGGAGCTGCAACATGCTGGTGCAACTGCTGGGATATTCTTCAATGTTAACTCTGAAGGCGCTATACATTGTGGTGCTGCCTTTTGGGAAGAAAGGGGACATCAGGATTTTCAGTGTATACTTTAGAGTTTTCTTTGATACTGCATTATATAGCATGGAACTCAGAAATCAAATTCAAATGTTTCTGCCTCGTGTGAAGATAAATAAATGTCAGGCATTTCCAATCATGAGCACGTCTTTATATTTTGGTTGATTTAGTTGTTGTTTCACTGTGTTTATTTTAATAATCCCCGTAGTTTCCTATATAAACAGTGTTAAATGAAGCCAGAGCAACAGGCCAAGAAATACACATATTCACTGACAAATTCAAGAATCATCAGTTGAGCCTAAGTCAGAAATAGAATTTATTTAGCAGCTCCTAATCACTTCTACATATTAGTTATTAGTTCAGACTAAGCTAACTAGCCACTAGGTTAGAGAGAAAAAGATAGCACTTTCTTAAAATAAACATTTAGATGTTTTCCTAAATTTATTTTGAGATGGCTTACAACACAAAAAATTACAAATATAGTACAGAGTTCTCCTCTACCTTTTCTTCGACTTCTCCCAACGACAACAACTTAAGTAATGACCAGAGCATTTTACTAAAGCCAGGAAATTGACATTGGTACAATATTAACTCAAATACAGACCTCGTTTCTAGTTCACCAGTTTTCTCATGCACTCTTTTAAAATATTATTCCTTTAATCTAGTTGAAATGCTAACTCTGAAGTTAGACAAATGTATTTTATGGATATTTGGATACTATTCCAAATTTGTCTAAACAATGTTTTATGTACCAAATTATAAGAATGATATCTGATCTTTTAACTAATGCACAATTCTTTGCTTCCTGCTATGAAATTGTTTTCATGGAAAATTTAAAAATTGACCATTTTTTTTTAAAAGACGAAAAGCACCTTGAATGAGAGAGCATGACTCTTCATCCCCCTTGATACCTGTATGCTCTATTACTCCTTAGAAATTGTATATGAAAAGTTTAGTTCTGCTGCTCTGCTCCCAAGTCTTATTTCTGACTAGCATTTTCCTTAAAATCTGGTTCAATATCCATGGCAGATCAGCTTTCAAATACATTTTTAAAATAAGAAATCAGTCACTGTTCTATCTACATTTACAATTTAGAGGTCTTTTAGAATATTCTATTGGTAACAAGAAAAAATGCTGGAAACAAAATCCATATTTTAAATCACAAAGAAATTCTGTTGAATTACTTATATCCATATTATATGAGTTATGAATGTCAGTGTGGGCATGAGTTATATATATATATAATATTTGGTATTATTCATCACGATTCTTATGCTAATAAGTTGCTCACAAAAGCTAAATAGCTGGCATAGCTAGTTAGCAAATATAAACAAGTATTTGCTTCCTAAATATTTTAAATGGTTAATCATTATTAATTTTTATAATCACATCCATCTCAACAGTATAATATCTTTTGTAATATGGATACAAGTAATTCAATGGGACTTTATTGTGATTTTATTTTAATTAATATTCATTTTTTGTAAAGTATTACTCATTTCTTGACGGCGTGCCCTTAATGACTATGCCTCTTTCAGTGAGTGATAGATCATTATTAATTCCTTTTGTATTCATTATAACAAAATCAATCAGGGAAAGCTCATTTGCTATTAATGTGAATATCACAGGTAATTCCATTCTAATCTAGTCGTGATTAATATTCGCTTGGTAAGTAATTACAACATCACACTTCGAAGTGTTAGCATTGGACAATACTTATTTTGTGTGGCCTCTTATGGAACCACAGCAGTTTGTTTGGGATTAGAATTGACATGGTTACAGAAATCAACTGCAAACAAACAGAAAGGGGTACCTATGTGACTGGAAAAGGGGCATAATGGTCAAGTGAGGAGTTTGCAAAATTCATTACTTTTTTTTTGCTCAATGACTATGCTTCATATACACCCAGAAGTATCACCATTTCAGTTGTTAAACAAATAAAATGAAACTGATAGGTTTAAAAAGCTACTGTTTCAGTTCCATGATACCAACAAATTTTGAAACTATATCCGTTCCTTGCCCTAAATAATAGATTGGTTTCAACGAGAATTACAACTTGTATTTAAAAGAAAGGGCCTTTTTAATGCCATCATTGTATTTATAAATTAACAAAAATTGCCTTCCATATTTTTTAACCAAATTTTTCTTTATATTGAGAAAAATATTCCATCTCAAAAAAAAGAGAAAAATATTCTAAAAACATATATTGATTATATATGAATATTACAGCTTTGTCCTATTTTGGGTACAGCATATATAGTAGTAGCATCAATAGCCAGAGAGACTCCTGTACATATTGGTACTTAAATATATTAAGATGTTAGATCCTATCAGTGCTGGTCACTGAGTTTTTAAATCCTATGGTAGACATATTAAGCTTACTGTAGAACACTGTAGGTTATCTGTAGGCTTTGGAGATTTATAGGCTATATGGGGTGAAAAATGCATTTGAACCTCAAAACAACCTTTAAGTACAGGCAAGACAGGCATCATCAATCTTATTTCACAGATGAGGAGATTGATGTTAAGAGAAGTTAAGAGACTTGCCCTAAATCCCACTATAGAGCATTTACTGAAACCGAGGGCTTCTAACTCTTAGCTTTATGTTCTTTCTGCTACCACAATGCACCAACCTGCCTCCCCTCACTTATGACAGCTTCTAGAGAACAGATGTGAGATAAACTGCCAATGGTTTAAAAGTATCCAAAATAACAAAAACTACCGGACCATTAGGGAAGCCAGGAGAGGAAAGGGAAGAAAGGAGGTTAGGAATGCTTGATTTTCAAATCATTTGGGCATATCAGGTTTGTCTCCAAAATACTGAATACCAAGTCTATGAGCCACAGACTTTGAATTACAAATCCCACCAAATAGCAAGGTTAGATTTCTGATGTGCTATCAGAGCCATATAGACTAATTCAGAAAGTAAGGTGAGGCTGGCCTGTAAGTGAAGCCTGTCTGGAGATATAACTGGCACTGGAGGGTGGCAAAGGGAAGGGAGGTAAAGCTGTGTAATGTGTTACCTTGGACAAGCCATTTGCTATTTATGTAACTTAATTCAGCCAACAGTTATTAACCCCTACCATGTACCATGTTACTAAAAGAATGATTGTGTTCTGCTCATCGTTCTATCCATAAACCATAACTCATAGTTCTCAGTTGGTAGATACTCCAAAACAGACATCTCCGATGGGTATGCCAAGACACATTCTCTGATTGAGTTGTAAGTATTTCACATTATTGATCTCTGGGGATCAGAAGATGTTTTTTTTTTTTTTTTTTAGACGGAGCCTCAAGCTATCCCCCTGGGTAGAGTGCCATGGCATCATAGCTCATAGCAACCCCCAACTCCTGGGCTCAAGCGAGTCTCCTGCCTCCGCCTCCCAAGTAGCTGGGACTACAGGCGCCCGCCACAATGCCCGGCCATTTTTTGGTTGCAGCCATCATTGTTGTTTGGTGGGCCCAGGCTGGGGATTCGAATCCGCCACCTTAGGTCTCCGTGGCTGGCGCCTTAGCCGATTGAGCCACAGGCGCCGAGCCGAGAGAAAAATTCTTTATTTCCTTCTCAAGTTCTGAGTGAGAAATGGTGAGATATAAATTTTCTGAATTCCTTACCATTTAAAAAATGAATGGACTCTGTCCATGATTTCCTATTCCAAAACGTCGTCGAATCTCTCAGTGGTTTTCCAGCATATTATCAGCTCTTCCCCACAGACTCAAGCCTCATTAATCGGCTGCGTGTGTCCCATGACTAACATGGGGGTTTTAATCCCTCATTCTCATAGATTCCAGAAATTCCTTTTGGCATCATCTCCAGGTAGCATTTGTCAACAGTCCCTTCTTCTCATTAATAATTCTCCAATGCACGAAGAAGTTCCCTTGGTTCCTCTTGGTTTAAACACACCATAGTGAAAGCAAAAAGACTGACTCTATTTGAGGCTGGTGTGTTAGGAAGAATTGAATGAGCGGATGAATTATGGAGGCTGTTCACAGAGTTGAGGGCAGACTGCCTAAAACGGAAGACAGAAAATAGATCTTTAGCAGATTATATCACTTGGGTATAATTCTTTCTCTATCAGCTTACTGCTCCTCTGTCTAAAAAAGCGAACATAAATGATCTTGTCTATGTGCATAATTGCCAGATAAACACAGACTCAGCTGCACAAACCCGATGACAGTTCAACACAGCAACTCCTCTCCATGAATTTTCTCTGAGCAATAAAGTTAAGTGACAAAAGGGCAGCAGGGGCTGGTTTATTTAACGATCTTTCACTGCTCTGTGGCTGATGTTGTCATCATTAGGGGAGCAGACATCAGCTCCGGTCTTTCTCTGAAATCCATAACTGGGCTCCAACAGAGGCTTGGGTCGTAAAGCATGAGATGTTACAGGGGAATGAGCTGGCAATGAGAAGCAGGGCTGCCCGAGACACTGCAGTAAATTATCCATCTGCAGGGAACGAGGACAACTCGCAGAAAGAAGAAAGCAGACTGCCTAAAGATTGGACTCCGTCCAAAGCCAGAGACCTGTACTGGAAAAGCACAGAAGTGCTCAAAATAGGGGAAAAATGGGTGGCAACTGGAAGTGTCTCATAATCTGGGGCCTAGCAGCTTCCTAGTACAGTTCTTGAGGTTTGCCCTGCCTGAGCGAGTGGAAAGGCGGACCTGTGCCATTGATTACCAGAAGGAGCATCAGTCATGCCACTGGCCACACAGAACCATTCAGAGGATGGTGCAGAGTGCGTTTCTCCATTTATGCCTCCACTCACCTACTACATTGATCCAGAGCATCTGGCCTTCACCTTTCCCTTTGGCCAACAGGCTGCTTGGCCTGCATACAACTCCTCACTGCAGAGTCTGGAAGGGGCCCCGGAGCTGAGACCCACTCCTGCCCCACCCGCCATGGGCTAAGGAATCTTAATCAACAAATAGAATATGAATAAGACCTGGAACTGAGTATTGGAACTTTTCACTTGAAGAAATCTCCTAAGTGGACACTGTCTGTACGTGCTGGTTCCAGGAGACAGAGCATCTGCAGCCACAGGGCAGCCATCACAGCCACTGGGCCCAGGGGCTGTATCTTCTCAGGGGCAGGGACAAGGCTAAACTGCTAGGAAAGAACATGAGGGAATCTGGGGAGCGAGAGTAAGTTGGGGGGCTCTTTAGAACCTACAAAGCATATTGAGGCCCCACCAGGCCCCCCAGCACCCCAGTTTTGCTTTGAGGATGCACCTGCACTCCCATCCTGTCTCACTGCTTTTCTCCAGCAAGTCTTTCCCAATTTCAGTTTGTTTACTTGACAAGTCCTGGTGGGTATTACCCGCTATTACCCTTAAGCAAGAACAAGCCATTCACTCCAGGGTTGACAGCTAAAAGGAACTTTTTAAATAGAAAAGAAAAAAGAAAGCGAAAGTAATTCCCCTTTTGTATTTCAGAAACACAATCATTCCTTACCAGCGAGCACGGGAGGGACTCCTCCATCCTCTATGCAGGTCAGATTCTGCTTTGTCATTAGATTGGTGGCAGGACACAAGAAAAGAACGGGTTCCATTGGTGCCCCTTGCTCCAGCAATAGCCTGTTTGCTTGGCAATTACTTGATGAATTGCTATTTCTGGGACTCCAGCCAACTATGTCCCTGCAGAAGAATCCCAACAAAAAAGAGGTGACAACACAAAGCAAACAATTGCATGAAGCAAGATTGACTAGGACTGCATGCTCTGGGAAGTCCCCCCACCAGTACTAACCTCCTAACTGTACCCTATGCATATCAGTTAAATATCACTCTGCTGAAAAGGAAGGAAACCACAGTTTTAGGGACATATTTTAGGTGAATTTTCTAGAACGTGCCCCCACAAAGCACTAACATTAAGATGTACTCCGCTAAAAAGATGCCTCTGTGCAATTAAATTTGACAAACACTGACTACTTGATACTCTTTCTAGGATACCCATGGCCTATTTTTAACTCATAAATTAGCCGGAAGTATATTGTTTAATTTCGAGATGTTAGTAGTTTCCCTAGATACCATATTATTACTGATTTCTAATGAGGATTGTGGTCAGAAAATAAACATTGTATGACTTCAATCCTCTTCAATCTATTGAAGCCTGTTTTATGGTGAATATACCATGTGTGTTTGAAGAAAGTGTTTATTCTACTATTGTTAGCTGTAAATTACTAAAAGTTAGTTAATAAGATCAAGGTAGTTAATAGTTTTGTTCAGATATTCCATGTCATTACTTTAATTTTTTAAATTTAATTGTTTTATCAATTGCTTAGGTAATTTTGGAATGATCTATTTCTCCCTTTAATTTTGTCGATTTTGGCTTTCTATATGTTAAGGCTCTTTTATTAGTTGCATAAATATTTATAACTTTTTTTTTTTTTGCAGTTTTTTGGCCAGGGTCAGATTTGAACTTGCCACCTCTGATATACAGGGCCGGCGCCCTACTCCTTTGAGGCACAGGTGCTGCCCTAATTGTTGTTTTCCTGATACACTTTCCCTTATGATAGGCCTGCCTTTATCCTTGGTAATACTCTGCTCTGGAGTCTGTTTTGTTTCATAGCCCTAAAACAGCCCCTCCTGCTTTTATATGCCTACTGTTTTCAGAGTATATATTTTATTTTCAACCTATTTGTGTCTTTATATTTAAATTGTATAAATTGCAGGCAGCATATACTAGAGATTTGCTTTTTAATCCAATATTTTAATGTATATTTTTAAATTGGAGCATTAGATCATTAACATTTGGTATAATTATTAATATGGCTGGCTTTAGCATTTTGTCATTTGCTTTCTTTTTTCCCCTTCTTTTATTCCTGTCTTAGTCTTTTTTTGCTCTTTTTTGTATTATTTGATTTTGTTTTGTATTCCTCTTTAATTTATTGGTTTTATTTTCAGATGGTAGAGTAGGAAACACCAGGAATCTGTGTCCCCACCTGGGTAACAACTGCACTAGCAAAATCTGTTGATGAAACTGTTTTAGAATTCTGGAGTCTATTGAAGGCTTGCAAATTCTGGGGCAAAGCCTTAGACAGTATGTAGTAAATTGCAGTTAATTTCAGCCAATGTGAGCTCTTAGCACAGGAGTAGTGACCCATTTTCCACCCCCATTTTGTGGTAGGCACCTGTACACACATTCCACAAGCAATTCACAAGCAGCTTGCAAGATCAAGGTGGGCAAAAATGACCCTGTCCTCAAAATATCAGAGCTCTGTTTTGTGATTCCTGATTGTTACACCTGATGGATCACACAGATACAGACAGAGGGGCAGGGACTGCTGGTGTTGCACACCCCATTGTTGCAAACCCTTCCCCCGTAGCTGAAATGACTTGCAAAAGATGTAAAGGGAGACACAGTCCCCCTGCCCACTCATCATTTATGAATTCATTGCTTTTGGAACCACATCCTAAAATAAGTAAAGAGAAGGATTTATCATGCCAAAAGCCAATAAAGAGAGAACCACTGTGGTCATGCCCTTCTCCATAACATGGAAACATCCCCAACAGTTCTTGTCTCAGTGGGGAAGATGGGGAATAAGCTTTTGTTCATTTGTTTCCTTCCCACTCTCCATTTGTTATACTGAGAATAGTGAGAACCTGACACTCTTTGGCCTGTGTTTCTCTGCTAGTTGGTTGTAAAGTGTTGAATATAACTACTCATACCAGACCCCATGATTTGGCTCTCTGAATTTTAATTACTTGGGCTCCTTGGAGTGTGGGGCAGCCGATGTCCTCTGTGGCTAGGTGAGTGTATGCTGACCCCACTCCTTCAACATGTGATTCCCCAGTCTAGGCTGCAGACGCATAGACAATGCACAGGGTCTCACTGTAACATCAGGTGCAGCCTGTATTCAATACAAGCTAACAGCAATTAAGTGAACATTGCGTACTAATTTCCTCTGGGATCTGTGTCTAGTTCTCTGGCTTGAAATCTGGAGGCAAGGAGGAGGAAGGATGAGGATCTCACAGAACCTTCCACAGCCAACATCATTCCTAGAGGAGAAATCTTAGTGGTTGTTAAAAGGGCCCTGCGACAGGGAGATGTATTGCAGTCATCAGGGAGGTAACAGTGGCTGGTGCCATTCACATATCCCCTGCTACATGCCACATATAGTTGTACCTGAGCCTCAGGACAGACCTCTACTGAAAGTGTCACTTCTGCTTTGCCTGGGGGAATCAGAGGCTCTGAGTGGTCACGTGACTCCAGAAGGCTCAGCGCTGTGGCTTGAACTCAGAGCCTGGGACTCAAAATCCTAAACTGAGTGTCCCATGCTCCCCTGACAGGACCGCTATTATTTAACCCCAGCTGCTCAAAGCAGCTCACCACAAAGCAGAGATAATAGGTTTACATGTTCGAAAAGCAGAGGTCGAATATTTGTGGACAATTTCTTTGTGTGATAGCAAATCCAAGACAGTTAAGTGAAAAAAGGTACAAATTGGTATTTAAATCCTTTTTGTCCTTCATTAGGAGACAAAATGCGCTGAGAAAATGGCAAGAAGCAGCAGATGGCAGTGGGCCTCCCTCAGTTCGGCCAGGTCCCAGCAGCATGCTCATCATAAGCCTCACAAGGTAACTGATCCCCCCAGAGAGTCATCTAAATTCCACATCTTTAAGGGAAGCACGCAGCCATAGGTAGATAAATGATAGATGACAGATAGAAGGATGGATGTGAATAATCTTTTCAGAAGCTAATTTACTCTGTTTTCTTTATGGAGAAGAAAGAACACGACATTTCATCCCAGATATCTGTATTCACAGTCTAGTCTAGTCTCCATAATGCTCAGGAGATCTTCAAATAATAAGAGTTGAGTAAATGGAATTGTGAAAAATCTCTGTAAGGGAAGAAGAAAATCATTTCCCAGACCTTTCAGATCACATTTTATGTGGACACTGGCGTCTGAGTGCAGCTGCCCTGCTCATTATGGACCCAGCAGAATGAAGTGGGGCGGGGCGGAGAGGAAACCCGTTTTTATTTGTTAATGTGGGTTTTTCATCTCACTTTTTACTACCTCCTTATGTTTGTATCTCTAGACAGCAGGTCCAGGACATCTGGCTGTGAATAGAAAAGAGGCAGAAGAGAGGCTTGCTCAGAAGACAGCAGGGCAGCGCGGGGGGTGGGGGGCTGACACCTGGCAGAAGCTCTGGCCCCTCGAGCTTCCAGGGGTCTCACCTTCCAGTCTCCCCACAGTGAGTCTTCTGTGTAGAGCTTCATTCCACCTCAGATGCTGAAGAACTGGAATGGGCTTCTCGTCTCATGAAAGTTCATACACATCACTGGATGAGTGGCCCCATTCTTACGGAAGTTGGGAGAAACAGACAAGGCTGCGCGGAAGCCCGTAGGAGGGTCGGGGCCGGGAATCTGGGCCTAAATCTCTCTTCAGTCTCACTTCTGACCCTTAGCAGTTGTGGAGTGAGATCGTGAACTTTTCCATTTGTGGAGTTCCTGCTTCGGGAGAACTCTAACCTCCACCTTTCACATCACCGACGTGAAGCGTACAATTCTAGGCTGGCAGTAGGTCTGAGACACAGGGGCCAGGGGCTGGGTATTTCTATTCAACGTAAAAGAACTCCAAGTTTCCTCAGCAAAAGGACTCAAAAAACAACTTGTCTTCTCCATCACTTCATATTTAGTGTCGCTCATGTGCACATCACCAGTTATGTGACAGCTACTCTGCCACACACTGGGGAAACAGAGGTGACCAGAACACTACCTGAGTCCAGTGGGGGGAGAGATGAATGAGGAGGTAACTAAGCTGCTGTGAGCCTGGTGCCCACACAGCTCGTGGCCCCCGGGAGGACCCAGCAGGGCCTTGAAGCCAGGTTTTCAACACTGAGCACAAAACACCAAGTCTGCCCTGGGTGCTCCTATTGCAGAGAACAGGCCATACACTGGGCACCTTGCTTGCAGATTCTCTACCAGGGATGGGAGACCCCTGGGCATTCTGCCTCCATCCTGGGCTGGCCCAGTGCCCTCTGTCCCACCCATATCCATCACTGCACTGCTATTTTATTGAAATGATCTGCTTTTGCATCTTTCTCTTCTCCTAAACTATAAGTCACTCAGGGCTTTGGACCCTAGTGTCTGGCACAGCGTAAGCATATATAAGGTATCTAATAAATTTTTGTGGAACTACTCAGTAATATGGTTAATATAGCATATTATTATTAAGTAATATAGTTAAAATAGCATATTATTATAATAGTATATTACAATAGCATATAATAATAACATACTATTTTAAATATATTATTATTTATCATTTAATTTTGATGCTTTAACCCATAAATTATATAACTAACATATTAATAATATATTAGCACATTATTATGCTAATGTATCCAATGATGATTATTATCTAGACAGCCAGCTCCTGAGAAGCCCTGCAAACCTTCAGGCATCCTTACTTCTTGGCTGTCTGAGTAGAATTTGACTCCTTTGATAATCATCTCTTCTGTCTTTGGGTAGGACACAGCAAAATAATTGACTGCAGCCAGGTAAACGCCAGCAGCTTTCTCTGCCAACCACAGCAAGCAGGGAGCCACTGGGGGAGAGGACAGCGCCATCCACCACCAAAGCCCACTGCCTATGCCTGGTGGGGGCTGGGACAGACACTTCCAGTTGGGGTCTCCTGGTCCTCCTAGAGCCCAGGAGGAGGATGTATCATAAGGACTGTCCTTTTGAGGATGGGGCAGCTGGTTGCCCCCCTTTACCCTGAGCATGTGTCATAGCTGTGCCCTGTGTCCCTTTGCTGAGGCGGGAAATAGCCAACATCTGCTGTGCACATAATGTGTGTGCTTTTGTGCTTAGAATTGTCTGTTTCTACAACAAACGCTTTTATAAAAAAACTGAAATGCCAGAAAAAGAGAGACAACCTACTTTAAGGTCACTGCTGCCTCTAAGCAAGGGCATTTAAAAATAACCCCCAGTCTGCCATGTGCCCACAACTCTCATTGCACCAGTACAGTGGTAGACCTAGGACCACAGGACGGCTGTGTGGAGGGTGTGTGTGTGTGTGTCTGTGTGTTACTGTGGAGATGACGGATGCTATTCTCACAACAGTGCCGGCATCTGTCCTGTGGGGTCACCCTGCTGATGTCAGCAAAAGGGTTTGTGGCTGACACCGGCTGGGCCAGGTCTAGTGTCAGTTTCCAGCCAAGATGAGAGGGCTCCAGGCCTGGCTTGGATGTGCAGCTCACCCAGATGCCACAGATGCCAGGGTCGGCATTAGGTGGGCACTGGGCAGATCCTTCAGGGAATACTGAAGCTGTTACTTCCAGGAGCGGCTCTGGCAACACCACAGACAGAATCCTAGCGATGAGTTTCTGAGCTGTGTGCCACAGAGCCCTGGTGGTCCCCACAAATCTTGATCCCTTCATTTACACTGACCAATTGTGTCTGTTCTTCTCAGCACGGCCTCTCCTGGGATTGTCACATGGAACTAGGGATCACCTTCTGAACAGAGCATGAAGCTGTGCTGTGGGCTCCCTGTAAGTCAACAAGCAAGGGCAGATGGGGCCAGCACCCTGGAACATCTCCTTGGGACAAATGTCCCGCAAGCCTGTGGGCAAAATTCACCCTGGAACACCACTGTCTGCTCTGATTCACTAGGCGGAGCTTGCAGACAATAGGAGCTCTAAATCCATCTCTATTTCTCAAGAGTGTCCTGAAAGGCACCGGGGAACTAGGGCTGGAGTCTCCCAAGCAGGGATGTCTAACTCCCGTTCTCCATTTCTTTTGGAGGGGCCAGTTCAACAACTAGTGACAGGACTGGAGTGGGTGTCTTTCCAAACAGCCCTCCCCTTTGCTAGTCACAGTATGGACATAATGTGAGTCCTAGCCCACCCAGGATGACACCAAGGGACTCCATCCATGTAGGAGAGGAGGGCAGGAGTGGGTGAGGGCCCAGGGGGAGTCCTCCCACCAGCTTTTACCCCATTGTTCTTTATTGCTTTGGTCATTTCCCCAGTTCCATCCAGTCTAGATCATGGGAGCTATTAAATCCTTGAAAGATTAAAAATCACAGGATAATTCCCCCTTACGGAGCATATGCTCTGCACCAGGGACCATGGCAAGTGGTTTTCGTCCATCAGCTGACTTGGGGCAGGCATTTCATTTTCACTTTAGAAATGACAAGACTAAGGTTCAGAAAGTTTAGGGTCTTGTCCCACATCTGGTATTTAATATAAAGTCTTTATAATTTCAAAGTCTGTCCTCTCCAAAATGCAAAGCAGGTGGCATTTGTCCTGAGCAGCCTGCACAACCCTCTGGCCCTGGAAGCGGCCACTGCCTTCCCACCCACATGCACGTGTCCATAGGCTCTGCCCCCACTCTGGCCTCCAGTACTATATGTCCTCACCAACAAATGCCTGGTTTCCTCCAGCCCCACTTTTAAAAATCTCACAAGAATAGATGAGCTAAATCATTCAACCTCCAGTTCCAGTGGATGAAAGCATTTCAGTAGGTACTTTTTCCCTGCTGTCTGATTATGAGCAGAGAAGTATCAAACTCCTGGCCTCAAGCAAAAACCCATTTTAGTGTTGGGACTTAAGACTGAGGTAGAGCATTGCTTGAGGCCAGGAGTTTGACACTAGCCTGAGCAAGAGTGAGACTCCATCTCTACAAAAAAATAGAAAAATTAGCCCCACATAGATGTGCACACCTATAGTCCCAGCTATTCAGGAGGCAGAGGCAGTTGGATCCCTTGAGCCCAAGAGTTTGAAGTTGCTATGAGCAATGATGATGCCATGGCACTCTGGCCAAGGCACAAAGTGAACCTCTGTCTCAAACAAAAAAGGGAGAGAGAGAGAAAACATGTGTTTGCTCAGAGGCAATCAAACCACCTCCAGGAGATTTTTGTAATAGTTCCCATTTATAAATTCAGTTCTATTAAAACCACATATGGAGGAGCAGAGCGTTCAACATCCTGTGATTGGTAGAATTCCAAAAAATGCTTCACACCCTGTGACATACATATAACCAATATGGACGTTAGAAGACTGCTTAGAAAAGACTTTCCTGAAGACGAAGAATAAGTCAAAACACTCTTCCTGTAGGCATGGTTCCTTGGTGGAACTGCTTGCAATAATGCAACCAGTTACTCCCTTCCTTGTATCTACACATATAGCAGAGGTCCAGGGTCACTAGGCAGAGGCAGAACTGGTGTGCCAGCTCCAAGCTTACCCCTCAAGAGGACTTGCTCACCATCACCGCCAACATCCTCATCTAGCTATGATGACAACAAGCGGAGGCCACCCTGCTGGGTGCAACACTCATGACCAACTTATGTTTCAGTGTCCCATCCAGTCACCAAGCAACCATCATCCATATGAGTGAGCTCATCCTAGACCAAATGGCCAGTCTTATGCCACCTGACAGCTACCCAGAGGAGCATGAGGGAGCCCAGCCAAGATCGGCAAAGCAACAGAAGCGTTTGACTTGCAGACTCAAATAATTAAATGTGTATATTTCCTAAACTGCTCAGTTCTGGGGTGGTTTGTTATGCAGCAGTAGCTAACTGGTATACTTAGCTACACAGTAAGTGTGCTGTACTGCACAAATGTTGTACAAAGCTTATTTTCTCAAATATGACCCCCATTTTGAAAAACCTATTACCTCAACCATACAAAAATCAGACTGGTCATTAACTAGACTTGTAACTTACTTCACTGCACAGCAAAATAATACTTGGATTTTGTGATAGCTAGTGTCACATTTCACATAATTTAGATCTACTTAACCTGCATTTTATCTCCTGAAAAGAAGAAGAAACTAAAAGCAAGAATCAATATGATGTGGTTGGCAACACACAGAACTTACTAAAAATCAATTTGACTGTCAAAGTAATCATTTTAATATGTCAGGATCAAATTTAAAAAGTGGTTTCTTAAAAATGATGGTTGTGTTCTAGGAAAGACTTATGCACAGTTATTTAGAAAAGATAATATTCTACATCTCAACTGGCTTTGGCCAGTAAGCTCCAGCTTTCAGTGTGGTGTCCGAGCATCTTAGCAGACCTGGAGACAAATTCTCCTGCAAGGAACCGACAAGATGTGCTGCAAAATGTCACACCTCGTGCCTGCTTTTAGCTGCCGACCTCAGTTCTACTGCAGGCTCTATGATGTTATGCCCTGAACCACTTTCATTTCTAATTTTAAAACATTGTTCAAAATGTCACGATTCTCGCAAAGGATTCACTATTGTTCAGAGACTGGTTTCAATCAAGAGCAGTTTAGTTAGTTAAAAAAAAAAAAAAAAAAAAGAGCAGTTTAGTTCAGTTGCAGGCTTAAAAGATTTCTAGGGGGAAAGTTGCTATTGGAAGAAAAACAAGCCACTGGTGGAAAGTGAGCACTCCCCACCTAAACACTTTGCCACATTTCCCAGAATTATATAAATAATAACACTAACACACTGCAGATATAAACAACCCCCCAGGTGCTCCCTCCCTCCCCTGAGACAATTAATCACCATCCACAGTTCCCAGCACAAGCGTACATCGATGTTGCTAGTGGTTTTTGTCAAAATCTAGTCTAAAGTTCTGATACACTATGGCTATAGCTATAATACCACGAAAAATAAAAATAAAGCTTAAATTAATATAGTATGCTAAGTTAACCAAATTGATTCTTAATCCCCACCATACTGTGTTACAAATAAAAATAGCATATTTATTGAATATTGACTCTGTGCTGGACACTGTATAAAGCACTTTTCACATTCTTGTTGAATTCTCACAATGACCCCTTGAGATCAATATTTTTTTTTATCTGTAGTCTACAAACAATAAAAACTGAGCTTCAATAAATTGCCCAAGGACATAGAACCAAAAAGATTCATACACTCCCAGGTTCATCTGACTTTGAAGACTTTACATTTGATCCTAACAACCTCTATAAAATTGTTTAGATTTTAAAATTACAGCAATTGGCATGTGGTTTTTGAAGCATGTTATTTTCATCTTTTTAAGTTTAGGGTAATAACTCTTGATTTTTAGAAACCCTGACTTGTAGCTCCCCTTCCCTTGCTCATTCACGATTCAGATTGCATCTAGGGGCTATAACTAAAACAAATGAAATGGCCAGGCAGAGTGGCTCATGCCTGTGATCCTAGCATCCTGGGAGGCTGAGGTGGGTAGATCACCTGAGCTCAGGAATTTGAGATCAGCCTGAGCAAGAGCAAGAACCCCATCTCTACTAAAATAGAAAAATTAGTTGGGCATTGTGGCAGGTGCCTATAGTCCCAGCTACTCGGGAGACTGAGACAACAAGATTGCTCAAGCCTAAGGATTTGAGGTTGCTATAAGCTAGTATGATGCCATGGCACTCTACCCAGGGAGATAGAGCAAGACTCTGACTCAAAAAAATAAAAAATAAAACAAATGAAAATCTGCCCATGTTTGAAGAAACATCACAGAGTCTCTAGAAGAGCTCTCGACCTGCTTCCCTGCCTGCTTCCCTGAGGCACCCTTCCCTGGTTCCTACCCAGGTTCCCGGGCTGAGCTCCAGCAGGGCCTTCGTCATGCCTTGCCCATCTCCACATTCCCCGTGCCTCCTCCATGACCCTGTAACCCCTCAGGACAGCAGCTTGCCCTGAGCTGGCACCCCTATAATTCATGTTTTTCAGCCTGATGCATGAAGAATGTGGATGGAGACTGGCTTCTCTGAAACAGAGAGGAATCATTGGTGCAAAGGCATTTTAATATAGCATTGAACAAAATCTGTCCTGAGTTTTGGGAAGTGATTTCGGGTAAGTTCAGCCCGTTTCCTCATCTGTAGAGGTAATTAGAAAATTGTAAAGATCCTTCTGGCCCATGGATTTCAGTGAACAGCTTTCATGGGGTTTGGAGGTCTGTGTAGCTTCTGGACAACCTGAGGTGCTAGGGCTGCAGGGGGAGTCCTGCTTGACAAAGAGCATGGAGGAGACCTGAGGCTGGATGTCCGACTCAGTCCTGGCGACTGGGTGTGTCTACTGTCCTGGCTAACTTTTAAGAGTGCCCATTTGGCTCTCAATGTGCCCTGGCATAGGTCACCAGCTATGTGGTCACCCTAGTCATGAAGCATTAAAGAGCAGGGTGGGAGGCAGAGGGGGCCTCTAACCACAGGCTCCCCTGCCATCTCTGGGGCACATCAGCCCTGTTGTGCTCAGCCCTGTTCACAGAGGCACAAATAACTCAAGGTCACCGCACATCCTTGTGGGCCAAGCAGTACTCATCTGAAACCCTCGTCGGCAACTATTTGGGAAGGGAGTTTTTTCCACATACAAAAGTCTGCAGTCTGTCAAAAAGGAAGCACAGATCTGGGCCTGTGAGAGATGGATGGGACGTCCCCATCCCCAGGAAGCAGCATACAGCATAATAATGAAAATGTCAAAAGCATAAAAGTAACCAAAGATCAAATTAAAGAGTACCACCCATGAGGTGCATCAGACCAGCTGGGGCTCCTTATCAAGGAACAACAAGATCAGAGAAAGCACACAGGCACCCAGAGCTCATGGTGGCCTGCCTGGAGGAGGCAGTACCGGGGAGCAGTCCAGCCTGAGAAGGGTTCCCACCCCTTCAGAGGGCAGCAGGTGGCACTGTCTCTGCAGGGGCCCGTGACTGGGTCTGGGGGCTGCCTGGGTTCCTGCTTGTTTTAGTCAGCTATTGCGTCCCCTCAGCAGAGTGTGGGGACACTAGGGGGGCCCTTGGTTGGGAGTCCAGTGAGCACAGTGCACTGCCTTCGGGAGTGACGGGAGGGAAGTGTGTCCAGGAAAGCAGCAGCACAGGCAAGGGAGGTCAGGAAATGGGCTGCAGAGACTGCATTTTCTTACAGCGGAGATGCTCACGGACAGGATTTATTGCACATTCACTCTGTACAGGACCACATCTATTCAGCCGCTTCTTACCTTCCTCATCATCTTCTGTCTCTGCAGGCACAAAATTTGATTTTCCCTCCCCGCCAACCTGAGCTCAGAGCTCAGTGTCTCTTTGCATTCCCACCACATTCCGTCCACACGGCACAGAGAGTGGGGAAAGTTCACTGAAGGTTTAGGGAGGCAGAGGGGCTGTGTCTCAAATGTCTGAGAACATTTTGTCAAGTACCCTCAAAGCACGTCCAGCCTCCAGGAGCCCAGCTGGCTATGGTGGGAAGCCAGGATGATGGCAGGATCTCTCTCTGCCACACCCTTGTCCCCTGAGATGACGTCTTGCATCTTGACATTTCTGGACTCTCTTCTTGCGAACAAAGCTGCCAGCCTTCCAGGTGACAGACCCCCTCTCCTTAGAAGTAATGTCATTGGGCAGGTATTTTGAGGTTTCATACCTGACCTTGATATATTTCTTGCAAATTCAGTGCGTTCTCCCTAAGAAGAATTTTGGTGAATGTGGTTTCTACCATCTTCTTATATGAGGCCACACTGAGGCTCAGGAGGATGACATTCTTCCCCCAAGGGGGGAAAATTTTTAAATCCAAATTGGATTGAGCTCAAGTCTGGCCTGAGTAGAAGGCCCTGGCCCTGCGGTCCCCCTGTAACCTTAGGGATAGCAAGGTGGAATGCTGACTCTACACCAGCAAAGCACTTGTTTCCCACTACGCTTCTCACACTGAGCTCAGAAGGCCCTCCAGGAGTATTCCAGGGTTCCCCAGGCAAATCAGAAGAGCATGGCTATCACTGGGCTGTCTGCTGCCAGCATCCCCGGCCCACATTCTCTAGCACTGGGGCCAAACGCTGAAGGCACATTCCAGCCCTGGAGACATTCAGGCTGTGGAAAGGCTCCTGCCTCTCACCCAAGGGATGGCTCAGCCTTGGAAAAGAAAAAGCCCAGGTCAGAAATGGCTGAGGAAGAAGCAGTGTGGGCTGCTTCCTGTTCTCTGTTTCACAGCTTCCTTCCTGTAGCCTGTATGGATGCTATCCTGGGCACTGAGTCTTGCAGGGAGCCTCAGCCAGGCTCTCTTGATTACATGGCTCAGTTCTGATGGTACCTGAAAGGCAATCCTAGACCCAAGAAGTCCCCAGGCTGCCCTCAGTATCACCTTCTTCTTGGGAGTGGTAGTAATTAGTCATTGGTTTGTTTTGAGTTAATTTGTGTTTAGGATGTGAGATAGGGGTCCAACTTCATTTTTTTACGTGTGAATATTGGTCTTCGTTTTTTTTTTTTTTAAGTTCAGCTTTATAATGCCTGACGCTGGGTTGCCCCAGAAGAAGAAGTCTGTAAAGCTTGGCTGGGAGATGCCCTGCCAACAGGGTCATAGGATTCCCTGAGTCTGGGAGGATGAATTGCAGCTGAGGCCTGCACACACTTGGTTGGGGGATCCTGATGACAGAGGCTACTGGCCACAGGGAGAGACAGAGCCTCAGCACTGATTCTAGCACCCTCTCCTACCTGGCACAAATGCAGTGTAACCCTTACCCTCAAAGGACGCAGGCTTGCACAGACTGAGAGGAATGAAGGAATGTCACACTTCTGTGCATCATATCTCTCAGAATGAATTTGTTTCCATGATATTACTTTATAAACACAAAACAGCATGATTACTGTAAAATCATCAGCTTTCTTAACTGAGAATCTATGCTTTTGTTTATACTTTCACCCAACTTTTTAAAAACAATGACTGGCTCATTTTTTACTTACCAAGAACTGGGCTTCTGTAGGAAGCTGCAAGATACTCTGATGGAGGAACCTGAAAGTTTTGCCTGACAGGTGCAGATGACGCACAGGATCAGAGGGATGAAGGTGGCAGGACCTATGTGGACTCCAGGGAGGCCAGAGTCACAGTTACCTGGATGGGGCCAGAAGTGAGTCTGGAATCCGATGCATGATAGACTTCCTAAAGCAGAACTAAACTGAGTAAAAAGGTCCATAGATAGTGAATCAGCTCCAGAGCCCTGATCATTTTTACATCAAGTTAATTTTAAATGCTCTATTTCTGTAGGAATCTGTGAGACTTCCACGCATCTGCAACTGCAGCTTCTCAGCCTGCTTGGTGGGATTTTTCACAACCCCAACTAACATCTCAGAAAACCACGCTTACATTCCAGATGCTCCAGCACAAGCTCATTTCTCTGGGGATGAGGGCATTCATCAGGTTTTTGTTTTGTTTTTTTCTTTTTAGATAAGCTTTAGTAATGCAGTCTTCCTCCTCTGAATTTCCATTCATTTGAATATTGCCTCTTCCTGTTGAGACTCTCATGGTTCATCCCACCTAAACTTGCAGGGTTTGGTCACTTAAGGAAGAGAGACAGAGAGAGGAAGGCAGGCAGGGAGCTGGGGCGGGAGGACCCAGAGCATCTCCTACCCCTTCTCCAGGCAGTTCTCCTCCCTCTGTGAGAAGCGGGGTGTACACTTGGGTGTTGGTGGTCCTCTGTGCTTTCTCCAGGCATATCTATCTTCTCCAACAGACTAAACACCACCCTGTCTTCCCTTCCAGTCCCTTTCAGTGTCTGCCACTATGGCAGCAATGCACAATGTGCCCTTGTTTAAGGAGGAGGTGAATCTTCCTGCCAAGGAGACTGCAAACTTATTTACAATTTTCAATTAAATTTTACAAGTTTATTGAGCTTTATTTTGTTGAAAACACTGTGCGAGGGACTTTGAAATCATATGTGATTCCTTATCTTACCGGATTGTGCTGTTAGCTAACCAACTCTGCTGCCATGTATCTTCAGTGAACATTTTCCAAGAGAGATGGTCTGATGCAGGGCGTGGTAGCCCGGACCAAATCAGCAGGGCAGGTTTGCTGACTGGGATCCAGGAGGACTGGGACCAACCTGAACATTTATGGGGCCCTAACAAGAGCAGAACCGAAGAAAAGAATTCTCGTTGTTGAGATTTGTAAGTAAACTTCCCAAAGGGAAGAACGCGAAGTGTGAGGGAACTTATCTGATCTATTCAAACTGTTCATTTTTAAGGAATACTTTCTTGCTTATTAGTAATTAAGTCTTCATTAAGTGATTGGTTACATCCCGTCTATAAATTTTCAAAGGCCCATGCTCACCCACTGAATACAGAGGTGTGCTGAATTTCATTTCAAATTTTTAAAAACTTAAGAAGGCTGTCCCCTTAAAGATTTTTTATTTGTTCTGGGTGCAGTGGTTCATACCCGTAATCCTAGCACTTGGGGGGGCCGAGGAGGGTGGATTGCCTGAGCTCACAGGTTTGAGACCAGCCTAAGCCAGAGCATGATCCTGTCTCTAAAAATAGCCAGGCATGGGTGGTGCCTGTGGCTCAAAGGAGTAGGGTGCCGGCCCCATATGCCAGAGATAGGGGGTTCAAACCCAGCTCCAGCCAAAAACTGCAAAAAAAAAAAAAAAAGCCAGGGATTGGCAGACACCTGTAGTCCCAGCTACTTGGGAGGCCGAGGCAAGAGAATTGCTTAAGCCCAGGAGTTTGAGGTTGCTGTGAGCTATGATGCCACAGCACTTTACCCAGGGTAGAAGTGAGACTCCGTCTCAAAAAAAAAATTTTTTTCTATTTGCATTTTTTCATCTTTTTCACTTTTTTGAGCTCTGTGTGTGTGCATCTTATGCCTATCACAGTTTCAAGTGCACTCAAGCTGACTAGTTCAAAGGACTGAAAAACATATATGTACATATATACATACATATACATGTACATATATATACACACATACACACATAACATATATATGTACATATATATACACACATTTATAAAGTGATTAAAAGGGTACAAAACCTGAATACATTTTCACTTACAGAGCTATAAATTAAAATTAGTTTGTGTTTTCAAAACAGTTGTGTTTGGCCTAAAATATAAAAATCACCTATGAAAATTTAAAAGCAAATAAGTTATAATTCATGGTTAAACAAAAGCAAACATTATTTAAGTAAAGCAGAAAATTGTACTTACATTTTTGAAAAGGTGATTGCATCTTATTAAATGCTTTTATAAAAATAAAACAATTTACAAAGTTAGCATTCGGCATCCATCTAGCTGCCAAAGGGAAAGCCCTCGTCATTACCTTGCACATGTTAAGTTTCAGGCCCCCTCCCCCCCCACACACACAGATGACTGAGAGAGCTGGACTGTGCAGGACAGTCCCCAGCCTCTACTGTGACCCCCAGCTCAGGAAAGTGTGCCCTGGAGGTGAAGAGAAGAAGGAATAAGAGGCCACTCCTGGGAAAGGAGATTAGCTGTGCAAGAATCAATTGCATTTGTGGCAAGAGGAGAGATCTGACAAGTTAATTAATTTTTCTTTTTTCTTATCTCAAAGCTTCCACAGCTCAAATCCTGCCTGGACTCTGAAGACATGGCCTTCATCTGGTCATCCGGAGGTCCTCTGCCTGCCCAGGGTGCCTTCCAGGGAGAGGCCTGGACTTTGCTTATTGATCCCCACAGGCACCTAAACATGGAGACACTTCCTAATAAATGACACAGGGTCCCCAACTGATAGCATTTTTACAATTTCCCTCTTCCATCAGAAAACACTGTGGATGCCGCAGGTGCACCCTGTCCAGTTCCCTGATTCCTGTGATTAACAACAGCAAATGTGGGCCACACACGGTGGCTCACGCCTATAATCTCAGCACTTGGGAGGCTGAGGTGGGTGGATTACCTGAGCTCACAGGTTCAAGACCAGCCTGAGCCAGAGTGAGATCTCATCTCTAAAAATAGCTGGGTGTTATTGTTGGCTTCTGTAGTCCCAGCTACTCAGGAGACTGAGGCAGGAGAATCGCTTGAGCCCAGGAGTTTGAGGTTGCCGTGAGCTGTGATACCACAACACTCTACCAAAGGTGATAAACTGAGACTCTGTCTCCAAAAAAAAAAATTAATAAATAAATAATAGCAATTGTGACCATTTACCGAGAATCTACTGTGCCCTGTGTATGTATCTCTGGTCCTCACCAAAACTTAGGTGGGAGGCATCATGATCCCCTGTTTTACAGGTGACATAGGGGTTGAGGGCAGGCTGAGTGACCTGTCCTGGTCACAGCCCTGGAATTGGTGTCTAGTTCTCTTACCTCCAAAGCTATCTGTCTCACACCCCACCCCCTACCCTATCCACCCTCACGATGTCCTGCCTGTCAGACTTCCAGCCCCCACAGAAAGCACTGACACAGTAGGGTCAGTGCATTCGAGGCCCCAGGTCCTGTGGGGCACCTTCCCCTCCCTGCACGTCTGTGGGTCCCCATGACAAACGCTGGCCACTCCCCAGCATCGGCCTAAACTGATGTCAGCTGGGCCCCTCATTGTGGGAGGGGAAGCCAGGGCCCCTAACACACAGTGAACTTTCTTCCCTCCCTTCACTCCCAGGTGTGTTCCCCTAAGCTGCTCTCCCACAAACCACATGGAACAGAAACACCAACATTTACATATACCTGGGCCAATTCCCTGGGTAGCCGCAGCTTCTTCGGGTCCTAGGCACACCAGAGAGAGAAACTGATTTGCTCAACGAGTCATAGAAAATAGTTTTCACATAGTGTCCACCACATATGCCCTGCGCACTTCCATCTTAGTCAGTTTGGGCTGTGTCATCTGAGTCAGTTAAATCTCTGTTTCAAGTTCATATACTGGAAATTTAATCCCCAGTGCAGCAGTATTGAGAGGTGGGAACTTTAAGGGTTGATTAGGTCATGGGGGCTCTGCCCTCCTAAATGGATTCCTCTGTCCTTTCCAGGGGAAGGGGTTCATTTTTTTTGAGACAGAGTCTCACTATATCACCCTCAGAAGAGTACCGTGGCCTCACAGCTCCCGGCAACCTCAAACTCTTGGGCTTAAACGATTCTCTTGCCTCAACCTCTCAAGTAGCTGGGACTACAGGTGCCCGCCACAAAGCCCAGGTATTTTTTTTTTTTTTGTAATTGTCATTGTTGTTTGGCAGGCCCCGGGCTGGGTTTGAACCCACCACCAGCTCTAGTGTATGTGGCCAGTGCCCTGGCTGCTGAGCTACAGTTGCTGAGCCAAGGAGCCGTTCTTTCCAGGGAGGATTTGTTGCAAAAGTAAATTCAGCTCCCCCTCAAGTGTGTGTGTGTTCTCCCCCTCATCCCCGCTGCTCTCTTGCCTTTCCATTTTCTCCCTTCCATTTCATCAGATGAAACGGAAGAAGGCACTCACCAGATGCAGCCCCTCGACCTTCCCAGCCTCCAGAACTGTAAGAAATTAATCTCTGTTCTTTATCAATTACCCAGCTCTGGCATTTTGTTATAGCAGAACAAAAGAGAATAAGATGGGCTGTTATAACAAGGTAAGTCTGGATGGTTTAAATAACAAGCATTTATCATTCACAGTCTGGGAGCTGAGAAGCCCACAGCTGAAATACCAGCAGTCCCAGTGTTCGGTGAGGGCTCAATTCCAGGTTTACAGATGGTGCCTTCTTGCTGTGTTCTCATCTGGCAGGGAGATCATCTCTATTGTGTCTTTGCTTATAAGGGCCCTAATCCCATTATGAGGGTTCCACCCTCCTGACCTGATTTCTTCCCAAAGGCCCCACCTCCTATTACCATCACATTGGGGATTAGGGCTTCAATATTTGAATTTTGAGGGGACATATTCAGTCCACACATGTGCTCCCCAGCTAAGGGAGCTATAACCAACCCTAAGCAAAGATGTCCATAGTTTTCTAAAGCAGACCCCAAACAGAACAGGTCTGTGGTCACAATTGTGTGGCTAGATTCTCTAAAGGAGGCAAAGCTTGAGCTTGGGTGGAGAACAAAGAAGGTGGCAGACAGAATCCTTCCGTTACGGTTCCTCTGATTCTGTGTGGATATTAGGTTTCCTTTTGATTGGGCGAGGCCTGGTGGCATCAGGCCCTGCAAACTTAACTCCTTAGCACGCTGAGCTGACAGACTCAGCACCTAACACAGACACAGCAGGGGGTGTTGCAAGCACTAGTGCACACAAGGAGCCTTTGCCATTGTCTGGCTTTTCAATGATCACAGCACAGGGAGGGGAAGGGTGTTCAGCAGACCGGGGCTATTTAGAGACTCACAAATTAAGAAATATGTGTCTGTTGGAGCTAGAACAGTCCCAATTCTCCATTGACACCAAATGGCAAGAGAGTAACTTTCAAACTGCAAGCCCTCTCTGGGCCCTGCATTGAATTTCCAGGACTAATTGACAGAGAAATCTGTCACATCTGTCCCTGTTGATTTGTTCCTGCCTCAGTTAGGGGCGCCTCTCAGTGCAGATAAAAGGCCCTTGCTCAGACCTCAGCCTGTTTGGTAGTGGGCAAATCCACCTGCAGATGGGAGGCTGAGTTGTGTACAAGTTCAGGACAAATCACAAAGCTTAAAATCAACATTTAAAAGCTACTTTTAGTAAACTTCAAATAAAACACTGAGTCCGAATAAAACTAAATTTTAAAAAAAATCTTAATCTTTTCAAATCAATGACGGTGTATTTTACAAACCATTTATATTTAATCTCCATTCAATGCACAGGGCAACATGTTCCATTTTGAGGGATAAAGGTCAGGGAATCCTACTGTGATGATGTAGGAGCAGTGTGCTGGGTATTCTGTGTGCCCTGCAGGTGTACACACCACCCTCACTCTGCTGTCATCCAGCACGGCTGTGACCACTCGACTGGTTCCCTGTGCCGTGGCTGCCATTGGACTTGGCCAGATGGGAGATGGGATTTCCCGACCCCTTTGTAAAACAGTCCCTTCATTACACTCTGTTGGGTTACCCTGGTTTTTTGAGTCATCTGTTATTTGATGGAACCCTGACACAGGTGGACAAAACCCAGGAAATTATCTCAACCTGTTCTGCCAATGGAGCCTGCTGTCTCCAAGGTTAATTTGATCAGCTAAATTTCACCAAATGCCACCACTGTGTGACACCTATGGTGTGAGATGCCTTCAAGCAACTTAGAGATTAGAATAGATATCAACTCAGTCTTAGGTTGGATGATTCATTAAGGAAGGCTTCCTGGAGGAAGAAATATGTATAATATATATAATCAGGAGTCTGAAAGAGGAAGAAAGACACCAGAAAGGAGGGGGAGGGGCAAGAAGACTGCTCTAAGCACAGGGGACAGAAGGGAACATGGTCCATTGGAGGAACTGATTATTCAGTGCAGTTGCATCAAAGTGGCTGCAGGAGAGATGTAGGGGGCCACTGTCCAGCAGCTGCTATAGGCTATGGCAGGAAGTGTAACTTTATATAAAGGCAACTGACAGCCATCCCAAGGCTCTAAGCCCAGGGTTTGCATCTCTAAGGATCTTTCTTCCTGCAGAAAGCAAGGCAGGGAGACAAGTCCGGAGGCCCTTGGAGGAGCTCAGGTGCCTGTAGCTCAGACTGGTGCAAGGTTGAGAGAAATGGCTGGATTCAAAGGTATTTGGCAAGTAGACCCCTGCCATCATGGCCTGCCTGGTTTCTTGGGCTCACTCTGATCATGGTTCTGATGTTCTTCCAGATGAGCTGCTCACCTGGAGGGTCCTGTGCCTCTGGATCACCAAATCTGTCCCTCTCCCTGCCCAGTCTCTTGCCCTGGACTCCCCTCTGTGAAACCCAAACAGGAGCTGGTGTATTTGTGCAAGCCAAAAAAAAACTTTTCTTAAGGTCTTTGCTGTATGCCAGGATTGGGGCAGGTTCTTAAATGCTGTTCTTGTCTTATCTTCATAATAATTCTGGAAAATGTTTATTGTTATTCCTATCTTACCAACAGGAAACAGAAGGCTCAACCTCCTGAATGGAGACACAGAGCGATGTTAGACAGGAGACGAGTGCGTCTGGCTCAAAGGTCCGTGCTTTCCCCAACACACTGCCCTATATTAAATTTAACTCATTAATATGAGACCCTATTACATAAATGTCTATGAGTGAATGATTGTTAATGAGGGTAGCTTTGAGCAGGGAGGTATGGGCTTAACTCTTAAGCAAAACATAAACATCACTGCCTCCCAGCACTAGCAAGCCTCATAACAGAGACGTTTCCTTAAACATAAAACAATGTACTGAGAGACAACCCACCTGACCACATTGCCTTCCCTTTCTGGCCCCTGCCTCCACTACTTTCTTTCCTATTAGCCCATTCCTGTTTTTTCTGAATCCAGCAGAAAGCTGACAGACATCTCACACATTTTATTCTGCAACTTCAGCACTGGGTTGATTGTTTCACTGTGTTTTAACTTTCCATCTAGCCCCAAATAAACATGTGGTTAAAAAAAATAAGAGAACTATATTTGAACACTGTAAAAATGTTGCCATTTAATCCTAAAACTATAAGCTCCTCAGAGGCAGCAGTGGACCTTCCCCGTCACCATTGTGACCCCAGCTCCTAGCACCTGGCTCAGGCCCTGCATGTCAGATGACCTTGGACTAAGGAGCACCTCAAGAGCACCTGGCATACCCCATATCTACAGGAAGGCTGCATTGGTCCTCTTAAAAAATCTCACCATGTCCTGCAGCCACCATGAGGAGGAAGCAGTCCCAAAGTCCCTCTGAAGAGTTAGTTCACCTTATTCCTGAACCATTTACCCTGACCCTTGCCACACCCCATCCCCAGTTTGCTACCAGGGATCCTGCCCTTTGATTCACAGATTGTTCTCCACAAATATAGACTTTGTTACAGGGTTGAATTATGTCACCCCATTTTCATTGTTGATGTCCTAACTCCAGCAGCTCAGAATAGGACCTCAACTGGATATATGATCATTGGCTAAAATGAGTCAAGATGATATCACATTGCATAGGTCCGGCCCTGATTCCACATGACCAGCTTCCCCATAAAAAGAACATCAGGTGGGCTCAGCACCCACAGCACAGTGATTACAGCGCCAGCTACATACACCAAGGCTAGCGGGTTCAAACCCAGCCCAGGCCAGCTAAACAACAACTTCAACTGCAACAAAAAACAGCCAGGCATTGTGGAAGGTGCCTGTAGTCCCAGCTACTTGGGAGACTGAGGCAAGAGAATCACTTGAGCCCAAGAGTTTGAGGTTGCTGTGAGGTGCAACACCACAGTACTCCACTGAGGACGACATAATTAAGACTGTTTCAAAAAACAAAAAGAAGAAGAGGAGGAGGAGGAGGAAGGAGGAGGTGGCCAGATGAAGAAACAAGCGCTCACAGGGAGACATGACGTGAAGACTGGGAGACATGACGTAAAGACTGGAGTCCTGCTGCCATAGCCAACGATGTGCTGGGAGCCAGGACAGAGGCCTGACCCTTCCCTGGCACCCTCAGAGGAAGCACAGCCCTGCGGACATCTTAATCCTGGACTTCCAGCCTCCCGAGCAGTGGGCCCACACATTTCCCTGGTTGTAGCTGCCTAGTTTTCAGGACTTTGTTACCGCAGTTTCAGTCTACCCAAGCATCCTGGGGACTGACTGCCCTGCTCCTTGGGCCTCACTTGTTGCTCCCCACATGTTGGAAACTCTGGCTTCCTCTTAGCTCCTCTGTCTCTGGCTGCTGTGAGTGGTCAGGCTGCCAGTGTCCTGGCCAGGCTGCAGTGACACAGAAGTACCAGGGAGCTGTCATCCTGTGTGACATCTGTGTTTGATGTCCTTGTTGGGCATTCCCCTCTGACGTAACCCAGGTGAGGGGGCAGCTGCAATTGGCTCTCCCGGTGGGCACATAAGGCCCCACTCCCTGTCCACACCTTTCCGTCCTTCTCCAGAGCAGACTGCACAGTGCTGGACAGGTGGGTGCTGAGAGGAGACACAGGGTCCCTTTGCTGCCCTGACAGGTTCACCAGGGCTGTGATGATTTAGGGCTGCGATGATGAATTCTGTAACCACGAAAGGCAGGTGATTCAAAGACTCTGAAGCTGGAGTCTTTCCGACACTCTTCTGGCTCCGTGTGGCTATCTAATCAAGGGGCTCCCCACACTTTGCCCTGGGCAGCCTCGAAGCATCCTCGCCTATAAAACTCCAAGATCTTTCTTCCAGTGCAAGCTTAAGACCCAGACCATGTGCTCAAGGATCTTCAATAAAAGGCAAGGCCATGCCCTGGTGATCATCTTCGCACGGGCGTTATCAGAAGGCTGAGAAAGAGGAGTGTCCTGGCAAAGCGCACATGGTCTCATTAGCAAATTATCCCTTGATAATTGCAAATTGTTAGATGAGAAAGCACCAGAGCAAAACCCAAGCCTGACTTTCATTCGCTGTCTTTTTTTTTTGAAACGGAGCCTCAAGCCATCCCCCTGGGTAGAGTGCCATGGCATCACAGCTCATAGCAACCTCCAACTCCTGGGCTCAAGCGAGTCTCCTGCCTCCGCCTCCCAAGTAGCTGGGACCACAG